>JAQFXZ010002138.1:0-10145 GCA_034694025.1 Ceratophysella scotica | reverse complement strand
AATTTCGTATCAAGATACATTTTTCTCATTTCTGTGAAAAATACTGAGGAAACATATTTTTAGACGGTTCAATCAAATGTTGTTCACAGTTATGGCATAATTGCTGAAGTGCTGAGTGTTTTGAAAGTATATATAAGATTCAAATTTTTTAAAGTAATTTGATTAATTAATAATTTCAATTAATCAATTAGTTCAATTAATTAATTGATCATAATTGGACAAATCTTATTCACATAAGGTACAAGATACAAGTCACTGTATTTTAGAGGCATATCAGTTGTAAAAAAATATGTAAGAAACGAGTAACAAGTTACAATTTTTTGAAACTATTGGTCATTATTAGCACCATTAATTAAATTGATTGATTGATTTAATTTTAGTTTTAATTAATTAAGTACTTGATCCCATAATTATTAATTTTAATTAATTAATTGAATGAATAAAGTGATCAATCTTTCGAACAACTCGAATACTGTGTTATTAAAGGCCAATATTTCTAACAAATGTAACTTGTATCTTGTATCTTTAAGATACATATTTTGTTACAATTAATATAGTATATTAATTATTATCTTAAATACAGTAACTTGTATCTTGTATCTTGAGTGGATTTTTGTATCTTATTTTCTGTATCTTATCTTGAAAGAGAATTTTGTCCCGGAAGTTACATGTATCTTGAAAATACAATACCCTGCATCTTGCCCACCTCTGCAATACTCACTCCTCATTCGAACGAATAGCTGTCCTTCTGTCCCCCAAGTGGCCCACGACGTTTCGGCGCTCCATCTTAGTTGTGTGGCGAAGAGGAAAGAGGATGGGATGGACGTTCCAGCAGGGAAGCTGCTCACCGCTTTGTCTGCTCTTCTCCTTCTCCAACGAACATCTTCTCAAATCTTGTCTCCTCCACTACTTATGAAGGATCCAAATGTACTCTATTTCACTTTTGTACCTTGGAACATGTCCATTCCAGCCAAAGCGGAACCAGATCCCGGGCTTCTACTGGAAATATTTGTATTCCTCCACAGTATTGAGATTGTAGTAAAGTAGTAAATGGGAATGGATTGGACGTAGCCAAATGAGCAACCCACTCACGGAACGTTAGTCAAAGGAGCCAATCTTACACTCCGAGCACGTGGAAGCTTGGCGCATCAGATCTCTAATTTATTGTCAACTACTTGGCTCCAGTTGGAAGTCACACTTATTCATATCTAGCATTTCCGACTTGGCTCATGATAATACCATTCAATTGACCGGAAATATCCGGAGTTACAACCCGGGTTTGTACAACATTCCAGAGGATCTGATTCTCCGTTTTGCCTAACCTTCCCAACTGACGGCTCACCAACACTCATTCATATTCTTGTTCCATCCACCGCTTTTTCTACCACATTCCCAACTCACTTCCCTACTCTGATATCCACTCCTTGTCCTCTGATGGGACAAGTAGGGAATTGTGGTGTGTCGGAATAATGGGCGTCTCACGTCAGCTCCCAGCCCACACACCACCTCCACCTCCAAACACAATTCCCCCCCCCCCCCATAAGTTGGAGAAGAAAGACGGAAGATGCTCAGATGCTGGGCTGGGTAAAGAGGAGCATGGGTAGGTAGACTTGGAAAACAGGACGTGTTTAGACAAAACAGCCTTACATATTTATTTACTCAACCAAACTCTCTCACGAGTTCCCGTGAGCATGCTCCAAACCACTCCATCCAAACATTGCACTTCCAAAGGAAGAGACGCAGGAATGACTGAGTAGTTCATTTTAGGCCTTAGCTCTATCAAAACGTACATCTATTTAGAAAAGGGTGGGACTAGAGGAGAAGTGGGCGAGGAAGAGGTCAGTGGTCATGGTCATGTTCATCCTCTCCCTCCTGGTCCTCACTCTGACCGTGGGTTCCGTGACTGTGGCCCGTGAGCGTGATGAGACAGATCATGGCGGCCACGCCGAGGAACATGCTCAGGAACTGGATGAAGCCCACCAGCTGCGTCCCGCCCAGAGCTCCGGTCCGTCTTTCCCGTTCTCGACTCAGGATCTCGAAGAAAACCACGTAGAGAATCGTCCCGGTCGCAAATCCCTGCAATACAGTCAAACCACCACCTTAGCTCAAATGTCCTCATAAGCTCCATGTCAGCCTGGCTGGGGTCTTTGGAGGTCCCATACAATGGATGTTGGAGAGTTGGATGACTTACTTCGAGGATGGAGACTCCGAGTGACTTGGTGGCATCTTGGGACGTGAGGTAGGAGCCGATGAAGATGCCGACGGGGGAGAGGACGGCGAAGAGGAGAATGGAGCCGACGAGCGTGCGGAGTCGGGCCTGGGACGCACACAGCTCCATGCCCATGCAGAAGGAAATTACGAACTTGTGGGAGGCCACGGCTCCGAACATGAGCCACAGGTTGGACGTGTCCTGAACAACAAAAGACAAGCAATTGAACCCATTGAACAAGACTCACAAACCCGAATCAGCTACTTCCGTCCCACACGCCATGCTTTCTTCTTAACCGCCCCAAGGATCAAAATTGAGCAAATATGAAACCAGCTCCCACTTCACACACATCCCAAGTGTCCCTATCCGGCTGGCATATTTCCAATTCCTATATGGCATTTCCCACATGAGACGTGTAGTTAAATGGGAAAAATCAGAAAAATGACTATTCCCTAATTTAAATTGCTGGAAGACGGCTCAATGAATTTACATGAGCTCAAGTCTAATATGTTCCTATCATCACCCTTCTGCTCAGTGGTTCGTCGATAAGGTAGGTTAATTATGAGAGTTCATTGGTGGATCGGAGCTGAGTACGTCCCATGGGGCAAATGCCATATAGGAATCGGAAATATGCATCCGTTTCTGAAACAGGAGGCCAAACTCCGTTTCCATACAGAAGCCATTGGAGGCAGGAGGTAGATGTGGAGCCAATAGGCTGGTAGAACGTGAGACTTGGGCACACCTGGTGGCGAAAGGCTGCCTTAGAGTAATGTCATATGAGAAGAGAGAAATGAGAACTGAATGGCACCTCTCGCTTCTCAGCAAAGGAAACGAACCGAACATTATTCTTTCTTTGTGTTTAATGTGAAGTTATTTGATTTCAAATTTCGACTTATTTGTTTGAATTGAGTTAATTACAATTAAAATGTGAAAATCTACATGCTGCGTCTACGGTAGTACCAACAGCACTGGTATTACAAAAGGGAATTCTCCGTCGTATGTGCATAGCATTCCGAACAGCTGGTGGAAGAAAGAACGTAAACAAATTGAATCAATCTGTTAGACCAAATAAGCAGGTATGGGCAAAACCATTAGAAAATTATTTATCAAAATTACCTAAAATTCGCCTTCAAAATCCCAAAATCAACATCAAGTCCCGTCAAAATCAACTCATCAAATCAAAATTGACGATATTGTTTGATTTAATATCGTGTTTTTGAAAACAATTCGTGATTTAAAATGGCTAATTTAGCTGAAGACCGTGTTTTCCGGCTTAAAATTGCATACTGTAGATACTTCCACAGAATGAAAGTTCAAAATCAGTTCATTTTTTCAAATTCAAAATCCGAAAATCAAAATCATTTAGATGGCCAAAATCGTGATTTTAAAATATATATAATATATTTTTAAAATAAGTGACTTTGTCCAGCTCTGCAAATAAGCAAGCTACACTAATTGCAATATTAGAAATCTGAACCAGTACCCGTATACCATTTATTTTAGCCTTTTGTAATTATGAGTTTAAATTAAAAGTAAAATAAAGAAAGTTGCGCACTAATTCTTAATTCATATTTTTCATAAAATTTTCAAAAACTAATTCTCGTGTAATTGCAGGGAAATAGCACTAACTCCTACCTATCATTTCATTATGAAAAGATTAGCTGGCCCACCAATCATTACTAAGTACTGATCCGTGTATTGAATTGAATTTGTCAAATATATTTTCGTTCGCTTCATTCGCTCTCCATGTATTCTTGCTTGCTATTCTTTCACACTTCTATTTTCCTTATAAAATACAATCAATGCCATTTTGATTTTTGATTGTAATTGTGCAGGATTGGGTTACCATGACACTGAGTTGGTCACTCCAGGTAGCCGTGTTGACAAAATTCATAAGTTGTTGTGTGACAGATAGACCGAGGGACAGAGCGAAGCCACAGCCCAACCGCTCACTATAAAGAGTGATTTAAGTAGGTAACTTATGGACTTTACTCAGTGGCTTCCTACTCGGAATCGGAATTCAAAAATTTGCAGCCGTCACTGGATTTATTTTTTAAAGAGCTATGTGCTCACATTTGTTGAAAATTCGAGCCTTCGAAACTTTAGGTAAAAGAACCTTAGGAAAGGTATTAGCATATTATATCGAATCATCATAATTACAGTGCACAAGGCACTACAATTACGACAGAAATGAACGAATAATATATTGAAATGAGTGAGCTATTCGTACCTCATTTGTGACGTCGTATTTAGTAAGTTTACGCATGCCGCATGTCTGTGGCAAAATTTGATGTCACTACTCGATTTGGCAGTGCTCCATCATCCTCAGGCTTCACAGCAAGGCGTGCATGACCAGATTTACTCAAACTGTCACCTTCACGCCACGTTGAATTCCGAAAAATAATTGGGCAAAATACTTAAATTTTGAGAACAACAATTTGAACAGAAATAGAATACTGAATACTCAACATAAAATACTCGTTTTCACCGAAATACAAAATGCAATATACATGCGTTTAACATACAAGTACAAATACTTCAAATAGATGTATTTAAAATTTAGCGACAATCCCTCCATCCGCCGAATTTAACGAAATATTCAATTTATAAATCTACTATCTATTTCTGTCTGTAAATCTTTAATGTGTGGAAGCCTGAATAAAGGATTGTACTGAATAACTGACCACTGACAACAAATGATATGACTTGGATTTAAAATACAACAAAAAGGAAAATTTTGCATTTAAAATACTATTTTCAAATTAAAAATTACCAAATACCACAATTATATTGTGCTTTTTAACAGAAAAATCAATATTCAGGCAGTCATGAATGACATAATGATATCCAATATTTTCGATATTCCAGTGATATTTTAAATACATTACTTTTGAAAATACATGTATTTTTCCCATCCCTAAGAGCCACACGTCAGTTTTATCATCGAAATTATGAAATAATAATTAATGTGCATGAGGAAGGTCGACAGTAGAATTAGATCGGAACGGGTGGCAAATACAATGCAAGTTCTGGGTTGGGTGGGTTTGCAAGATTATCTTCTCTTTCTCTTCTGCCTTTGCTTACATTACGCTGTTTGCGGAGGGCTCGCTCGTGGCGCTGATGCGAGAGAACGACGGTGGCGACATAGCGGAGGTCTACCAGCCTATACAATGTTCCCAAGTTCTGGCTTCAATCAACTCCTCACATTAGTCAATATTCAACTTCTAAATATGGCGGAATGGAACTGGAACAGAAACTTGAATTAAAACCCATTCCTGGGCTTTCCTTCTTTCCTCCACATGACCTCCACATGACCTTGACATGACCAATGTTCTCACCCTTGAATGGAACAAAGAGTCCCATGATCCACGATCCAGAATCCTCCCTCCCTTCTTCTCTCAAACTTTCTGCTCAACTCCTCTCAGAATCTTTCAATCTTTTCAGCTCGAAAATCTACTTCTTCTCATTTCAAATTGGTCCACTCTCCACTCCATTATTTAGCTCGAGGCTATTGACAACTTATCTCAAATGGGAATGAATACCAGATTGATCTCTGGGCTCCATCCATATCCCTTCCTCTACTTCCTCTACCCAAGAATTGACGAACAACTCATGATCGCTTCAGCGCACACGCTCCACACTTTGGCCCACGGCCCACATCTCAGTTCTTAGTCAAAGTTCTCAGTAAAACTACATTCTTTTCACTCACCTCTTCTCCTCACTTCTCATTCAAACATTGTCATCTGAGCACATAGGCCTTATTAAAACATCATCCTGCTTGAATCCAGAGCTACTGAATCTGGGTTTTCCCATTTCTCAACTCCCATTTCTCATCTGGGTTTTCCCAACTCCTGGTCCGGATCTGCACCAACAAGAGCCTTTTGACCCAGCTGATGGCCTTCACACGCGGACCTTCCTGCTATTGAGCGTGTGTGGTGCGTACCTGAATGCCCACGGCGATGCCCTCCATGATGGCGTGGAAGGAGAGGGCGATGAGGGCGAGGAAGGAGCGGATCTGGGAGCTCAGCTCAGACTCCTCCCTGTCTTCCTCGCACTTGCCCACCGTCAGCTCCGCCCGCGACCCCGCCTCACTCCCCGCCGGTGTGCTCACTTCCACGTACACGCTCTGACTCGTGTTGAGGAAGGAGGCTCGATGTGGAAACGGACCTGGAATCGGACCCGGGATCCCGTGAACCATCGAACTGTGTCTGCAAATCAACAAACAACCTTTCGGATTAAACTCTCCGCCCATTTCTCACATGATCCCACCAAGGAGAGATTGGGACCTACCTGGCAATCGTGTCCCGCTTGAAAGGGGACTCTCTGGCAGGGGAGTGGCTGTGTCCATGGAGACGGTGTTCTCCGCGCATGATGAAGCTGGCTCCTTCCTCGATCATGTAGATGAGACAGAAGCCGGCCAGTGTGATCACTTCGGCCAGCGGAAAGTGCTCGTCCAGGTTCTGTTCCACGAACTCGGCCAGTGCCTCTCTGTTCTCGGGCAGCATGTGCGTGAGTGCGGTGGTGAGGAGGACGCCGCCTCCGAAGCAGGAGAGGACGGTGAGGACGCGGTGGTAGGCAGTGCGGTTCAGGATCTTGTCCCAGCCCTTGAACCGTCTCAGGATCAAGTAGGGCGCGAAGCCGACGAGACAGGACACCAGCCCCAAACTCCCCATCACCAACCACTTCTCCACAGAAATTGACATCACGCACGGAACAGGTTCCTCCAAGCCTCCTTCAAGCGCTGCTCGAATACATTATGGGTCAGAGTCGTTCTTAGTTCTAGGTTCATTATCTGGGGCGGAAATTACGTGAAGCTCCTGTCCATCGCGAAACTGGGAAAGGATTCTCAACAAAAATTGGGAATCAAAGTTGACGCGGACGTTTCAGGCGGGGTTTGGAGTTGAGAGATGGGGTGAGGACAAGAAGAGCGCAAAATATTAGAAAGGAAGTGTGGAGGCTTTCCAAGAACTTTCCGTCAAGTGGATCCATAGTGGATCCATAGTGGATCCATAGTGGATCCATTATGGTTCCAATGACCTCCACGGCCCTTATTTCCGACTCAGCAAGCATCTCGCCTCAGTTGGGCAAATTTGGTCAACCTTTTTGCATTGAACAAATACTGTATGTGCATGCGTCTATTGTTTAATCTTTAAAGTTTGACGTTATTGAAAATGTGGGTTCCAGAATTGATCCATTCGTTCGTACGCCGTACGCCATTTTGAGTTAGAGAAAGGACAATTTGGAACTGTGAAGCGGAATCATTCTGTTCTGCTGAATTGAGCTAACTGGTTCGACTGTCTGACTATGAGCTGATTCTGATTTCTGATTATGAGGAGAGAGATGGAGTGGAGTGAGAAGGAAGAAGGAATTGGCTAGGATTTCCCAGCAATTTACCTGATCGAGGGATGTAGTGTTTTTGGACGTGTGGGGTGGAAAACGGGGAAGGAGAGCAGCCGTCTCTCGTCTGAAGAGGTGGAGGAGAGAAGTGAGGAGTGGGCCGTGTGCAAAAATCCTTTATATTCGGATGGAACGGGACTTGGGCCCATCAGTTAATCTGGCGGATTTGGACGGACTTGAGTGCGCTGGCTCAAGGCTTCAAGTGGACATGAGATGTGGACATGGGGTGTGAAGTCCATGGCTCCTCAGCCTCAGTCCTCTTATCAGTCAACTCCAATCACCTCCAATCCAATCAACACTCCGCAAACAGAGATAGGTGATAGTGACGGAGAGTAGAGTAGAGAGTACGCAAATCAATCAAACTAACAACGCAACGCTGGGTTTTTACCTGCATTCCACTGAACAAAGGCCTATTCCTATTCTGCTCTTCTGCCACTACTTCCCCGTCGCGTTCCAGTGCAGACCAGTAGTGTGAGCATACAGTAGTATACACTATCTCCTTTCTCCTCTTCCAGTCTCACGTACTCCTTTCCTTGTTCCTTGTACAGTACTCAAATTACACTATTTGTATTTTGTATGCCTGAACTCAGAATGATGGACCATTCACCATTCTTGGAAAGAGCGAGCGCGTGTAACCTTTGGTGGTGATGCGGAAGCTGTAAGTGCTCCGTGCTCCGTAGCGACTAACCACTCATCTCTCCTCCCTCTCAGCTTATCAAGAACATGAAGCCTTGTCTGTGGAGCAGAGGGATTACTTCTTCATTGTTGTACAAAGTAGAGTTGCTTATCGGGAATCTCAAGTGAACTGTTTACCCCGTTCCATCCCCACTTCTTCTTCCAACTCCAAGGCTTCGCCTCTCCATTAGCTGCCCTCACATGATTCCTTCCAGCACCACTTGTCGAATTTAGTGGGCAATATGGATACATGGTTCCGCAGGTCCTGTGGCACTCAGAAGCCTACTCCCACTTTCATGCCACTAGACCTTCTCGGATTTCCGAGTCCAAGAAATGCTAGACTATTTGTAGAATGCTGGGAATGGTGTAGAGCAATTGAATTGGACCAAATTCCTTCGGAGCAAGTTCAAAACGTCCTCACTCTCTTCCCTCGCAAAGACAGAGTTAAAAAGCTGGATTGGATTTATTCTCCAGAAATGGATCCAGAATAACCTTACATTTGCATCACTAATTAAGTTCATACGTTGATTGAGAAAGTAAGTCGCGAGGTAGACAGTTGGCTACCACATTCTCCCATTAGTGTCTCATACTCTTCTTCTTCTGTACGCTCCGCATCCCACACTCACTCACACACCGCTCCATCTCACTCAACCAAGTTCACACTGACGACCTTCATGCGGACAACTATTGGTTGGATGGTTGAATAGAGGATTATTAGGGTATGCGGTAGCGGTAACCAACCACGCATGGCGAAAGGTACATGGTAACCACCCGTTTTTCCTGATTTCAATAAGGGCATGAAACTTAGTTAAACCTAACCAGAATTTTCCCCAAACGTCGTCGAGCTTCCCGCATAACCTAACCTGACCCAAAAGGTCACAAAGTATTATCGAAATCATGAAAAAAGGGTGGTTACCATGTAAGGTTCTCCCTGGGCGGCTACCGCCTGTTCCCTCCTCCTCCGTTCAACCCAACTGTTTCATAACTTATGCTAAGCACTAAACTCAGTTAAGGTTAAGATTTGGGAGCAGGATCTATTAGATAAGTTATGAACTACGATTTACACTTCTAAGCACCTCATTTCTGAACAGGATTTCTATTTCTACATAAAATATTACACATTTCCAGTCCGACCAGACAGACCTGGTTCAGTTCTACGTATTTTAGATTGTTCGCACAGTAGTAGACACAGACACACTTAATTGTTCTGTCTGCACATGACCACTTCACTAATTGTCTCTTCAATGGAAATCAGATCTCAGATGAACATTTGGAGTTTGGAGACTGAGACGGGATTCGGGGAGGTCTGAGGTACTGAGGTGGTGACTGACTATGGTTCCTCATGTTCCTATGTGTAGTTGAGGAGACGGGAGTATTTCTAGAAGAAGCGGGGGCTCTCATCCTCCTCTTCCTTCCCGAACAGCGCTTCCTCCAGTCCATCCTCCTTGTCTTCCTCCGAGGAGGAGTGGTGGTGGTCGTAGAGCTCCGTCTTCCCCGCGTAGAAGTCTTCTCCAGGCAGCGCCTTCCTGCTCTTCCGCTTCTTCTGCTCCCGCTTCTCAGCATTCTCCTCAGTTCCCTCCTGGGGAGCACTGGGTGCATTGGGTGGATTGGGTGCAGATCCGACTTCCTTCACGTCCTTGGACACCACTTCGGTCAACTCGGTGCCGCCGTTGGAGTCGGGCTTCTGGTCCACCCGCTTCCACTTACGACTCTCCTTCGTCTTGAGCAGTCGGCACACCAGGAAGATCAGCGCCTGACAACCAAACAACAGCAGGGTGTTAGGACACAGATTCACGGAAGGTTCGGCAAAAGGAAGGTTTGGCAAAATCAGAAAAGTGATCAAAAACTGAAGCCCTGGAAGGTT
>JAQFXZ010002137.1:0-10147 GCA_034694025.1 Ceratophysella scotica | reverse complement strand
GGGGTGGGTGGGGTGTGCGGGGGTGGGTAGTGGGTGTGTGCCAGGGGCGTGGGAAATTGCACTTTGGAAATTGTTTGGTATTTGGGTCGGGGGTGGGTGGGGTGTGCGGGGGTGGGTGGTGGGTGTGTGCCAGGGGCGTGGGAAATTGCACTTTGGAAATTGTTTGATATTTGGGTCGGGGGTGGGTGGGGTGTGCGGGGGTGGGTAGTGGGTGTGTGCCAGGGACGTGGAATATTGTTTTTAGGGATTCTTGGATGTTCGTGTGATAAATCGTTTCGAGACGTTTTGGGATGCTGGGTTGGGTATCCCTGGAAATGTAAATGTCTAAGGAACTATTGGTGCGAGAGTAACTATTCTTAAGGCGAAAAAATTTAGGAAAATAACAATCAACGCAATATATTGCGTGTGATTGCTATTTTCCTCGTTTCTTGCATTAGCCAGGATATCCAAGTTAGAATTGTTGAAAAGAATTGAATATCCTGTTTCCAGGGAGCACCACGTGGAGGTTGCAAGAACCCCGCCCCCCTTTTTTGTTTTTTTTTGTTTTTTTTTGTTTTTTTTTTATTATCTTTTTTGTTTTTTACAAGGAAGTTTTCACGCTAATTTTATGCAAAATAACAAGATTTGAGGATTGTACGAAACAATGTATTGCACACAAATGAGCAAAATTGCAGTAGATAATTTCAATACAACTAATAAGCAAAGAATCAAAATATTTCATTAGTTTACGTTTTGCCTTTTCATTTCATAAAATTGGGAATAACAACACAAATAGGTTTATGATAGCTAGATATAGATTCATAGTAGAATGTTTTGATGTGAGAGTAATTCGTGAAGCACAAATCAATTTGAGTTCCTGAATCGGTTGAACTTTCCTTCGGAAGTGAGTGAGTTAATCCAAATTTCTCAAAGAGTGCAAGCAACTTCTTGGGTGAGTGATCCACTTGACGGAGGTCCAAATTGAAGTCTCCTACAACCACTATTTTAGAATTCCCATGTTGCTGGAGCTTTTCTTTCATCTTATCCAAAAACGTTAGCACATTAGAGCTGGGGGAGCGGTATACCACAATAAATGTGACGTCTTTGATGGCGAATGTGGTGAAATCTATGTGGGCATCCCCGGATTCAAAGCTTGCAAAGGGTGCATTAACCAGTATATTCCTCATACGCTTACGACGAAAGACAATTGATCCTGTTGATTTCCGATGATCCTGAGCGTTTTCTCTTTGGGCGACGACGAACTTGGGTAAAACAACTTCATCTCCTTCTGTCATGTGTGGCTCCACCAATGCAATTACATCTGCTGCCATAAAACATCGATCCGCCTTGACATCAGGTGCGTGTTTAATAAGAGATTGAACGTTGTGAAAAATAACTTTGAGATCTTCATTGGGAAAGTCTTGTAAAAACTCAATTGATAGGTGCACTGGGTTAGCACGTAGATCTTCCATAGCCTTTGTTATGTGTGCTGCCGGTGGACCTGGGGGTACGAATTGCCCATCAATGAAGAGGCCATCAGAGGTATAGCTACGGCTGCATCCGACATACAGCAAGTCCCGCCGGAGCCCTCGAACTCGTAGCACGACCTTCTTAAATGATGATCCCTGAGCCTTGTTGATTGTCATTCCATCTGCAGCCAATAGAGGAATCTGTCTTCGTACGATTGTACAACCGAACTCGTGTTTGACGCATGACAGAGCTTTCTTCATAAATCCGATTGGAGTCAAGTTCAGGTCGATTCCCTTAGATCTTTGATGATCTGCATATATTCTTCGAACTTTCGCACCAGCTCTTTTGTCTTCGAGTTCCAAGTACGCTCTTATTGGGATCTCTGCACCGTCCTGTGTACCATATTCGATGTGTCGAAGGTATCCTGTTGTTCCGTTGAAAATTCCATCTGTGACGTCAACATTTATAGGCACCATATAGATACCACCAATCTTGAGTTCCAGCTTGTTCGTAAGTCCTTCTGCGTCTCGGTGAAATAATGTCCTGGCAAATTCTTTGACACGATTGTACTCGTCGATGCTCTTGGCTCCTTGAACGATATCATATGCAATCGATATGGCTCCTTCTGTTGTCAGCCTTCTGTGTACAATCGTGTTGTAGGTATCACATTCCAAATTTGTGTGGAACAACCTGATGGCATCATCCGGGGCATGTAGAGTCTCAGATAGCTGACGGGATTCCATAAGGCTAATGTCCTCTTCTGTCATGCAACCCTGGGCCATTCGATTCAAACATGTTGCGAAGTAGAAATCGTCCTTCTGTCGCATGACCTCCGTCAGTTCAAACATTCGGAAAAGTTCCCAAAGTATGTTTCCAACTGCTTCTCCCATGGCGTCCTTGGGCTCCTGGAAGACAAAGTGTCCTTGAACTGGTTGGATTTGGAAGAAATCCCCGACAACAAGCATTGGAATTCCTCCGAACGGACGTTCGTTCAAAAACAGCTGTTTCAGTCGTCTGTCAATTTGGTATAGTTGAACTAGGCTGGTCATTGAGATTTCGTCAATAACGATCAGTTTAAGATCCATGTACTTGCTGCGCATCTTGTTGCAGCTGTTGTCATCAAGTCTGTGCATATCATTTGTTCTTGGGAGTCTGAACGCGCTGTGTAGTGTCACACCATTCACGTTGTAAGCAGCTTTTCCAGTTGCAGCACACACCAAGACGAATATCCCATCTAGATTCACATGTACGTCCTTACTGAAATGTCGAATTACTGTCTGAACAATAGCAGTCACCAAGTGGCTTTTTCCGACGCCTGCCCCACCGGAGACGAACTCATGGAACTCGCTGTTGGATTTTTTGATGTTGTGTATTAAGTGAAGGAAGAATTTTTGCTGACGATCGTTTAGCGATCTCACAATATCCAGATATTCTGCTTCTTCTATTTGGCCGATTGGCATGACATGTTCCACGGGCTGACTGACTCCTGGTTGACCATGTCTTGTTGGAATCACGTCAAAGTCGGTTTCGTCGTCCGCAACTCTGGGAAATGAAGTGGGATGGTCCTGTTCATCCATAAACGCCACATCCAAGTACTGAACTTCATCCGAGCGTGAAGAGAAGACGTACTTAGCTCGGTTCCTTCTAATCAAGTCTAAATTCGCCAAGTATTTTGCTTTGAGGTTGCCTTGATTTAGTTCCGTATTCTCGTCTCTCCAGGGTACGTACAGCATTAGTTGTTCCCGATAGAAATGTTCTTCGTCCAAACTTTCTCGAAATCCACAGTATCGAATAACCCACGGTTTTCGACGTTTGACAACTCGGCCATCCTTTTCGTAGTAGGCAGCAGCGAAATCTGCAAGGCAACACTTTGAGAAGCTCACTTTTTCCTGTTCCGACACATCATAGTACAACAAGTTCTCATCCCGCACACTGTACTTGTCCAATAGGCCAGTTACACGAATTTCATCCAGTTTTGCATTGGGAGGCAAATTCTTCAAGTCTTTTGCAGGTTTGACAATAAACACGCGATTATCCGGTATGCCTGTGTTTATGAAGACTGTGTCAACACTTCCTTTCGTATAGGGCATTCCAAGTATGTAATAGGCAGCCTCCTGAGCTGATATTTCTGCTGCATTGAGGAACGTATGTCCGTACCTCCGAAGTTTATCACGAAGCGATAAATCTCCATTCTTGATTTCCTCACCAACCTGTCTGAGAAGCTTGGAGACGCCACCTGCACTCTTGTTGATATAGTTGACGCAGTACTGTGCACATGCGTAGGGGTCAATGATGAATTGGATGTCAATATTGGCTCTCCAGGTTTGCAGTAGCTTCTCGTTGTATGCATTGACAAAAGCTGCGTCCATTGCCCTCTTGTAGAAAACTTTAGTTCTTCGAATAGATGTCCTTATAGCCAATATGTACTGGTCATATGACATATCTAAGCTCAGAAGAAACTCGTCCAAAGGAATGTCCAAATTGTTATCTCGTCCAAAGTCTGTCAGTGCAGTTTGTATTCGGGTGTAGTTTTCCTTGGCTTCTTTAAACTGAGCGCTGGTTGGCTCCAGAGGCATCAAAATTGAGGTTTGCTCCAAAGGTGGTAGCGGAAATCCAAATCGGCACGTAGATCCTGTCTTGGTTTTCTTTCTGCATGTTCTTGTATGCTTGTGCAATTGGTATTTCTGAAGTTTTTCCATTTCGGGATCTTCATTCTCACGATACCGTTTTGTGGTGATGTGTTGATCGATAAACTGTGTGCATTCCTCAGAATTATCCAGACCCATCTCTTCATCAACCAGATACGTTGGCGCTCCTTTAACCCAGTACATGCCATGACTGTGCGGTGATCCCCGGTGTTGAAATTCTATTCTGTAATAGTAGTCATCTACTTGCAGAGGGCTGAATACTCCCCCTTTTCTTTGCAGCAGTTTAGAAATCAAAGTTTCAAATCGATGTTGGAAGTTTCTGGCGCAAGTGATGGGGTCACTCCGAATCAAATCAGATTTCTGTTGAAAACTTAGGTTTTCTGCCTCTGCTTCAGATATTTCTCTTTTGTTCACAATCCTCTCGAGATTGACGAGCAGCTCAGTCCACTTTGTCTCGGCCGCTGAGAGAGTGATGAAGAATGTTGGTAGTCCGAGCTGTCGAATCATCGCCATTACATTTCTCTTTTGACTTTGAAAATACGAAGGGGATCCACGAACTTCCTTTAGACAGTTGTACCCCGAATCGTTAACGATGAGCATGTCGTCTGCGCCCAATTTTTCTAGGTTGAATTCGGGTGAAATTCGCTTTTTCCGCAGACAAAGAGAGACGCCATGTGATACATTGTGGATCTGAGATAACTTGCAAGAGTGTAGCAATTTAGTAGGGTAGCACGCACGTCTGTCGAACATCCTGGCCTCCGACTTTGCTATGTCTGTATGACTCACAGTAAGACCTTCCTTGAAATTCCTCAGTTGCCCACCATATACTTTTGGGAACGACTTGACTTCGCAATCCAAATCCACCAGAACGGAGATTGGTCTCATGTGCTCGGCCGGTGCCATCTTCAGGGCCGCATTGTTTTCAAACTGATTCCTAGACATAATGAGTGTCTCTGTCCCACCAGGGTTAAGTTGGGGATTGTCAAATTCTTCTTCTTCGTCGGAATCATCATCGCTAGTCATGACGTTTTGCTCGTTTCCTTGACCTTGCTCGCGTGTCTGCTCGGGTTCGTCTCCAGTAAAGTCCACAGTATCATGATCTAAAAACATTTAGAATAGCAATTTTAAATCAATACCTTATAAATATCTGAGATTCACAAGCAGTCAACTTACCTTCATAATGCAAATACCACTCATCCGGTGATAGAGTAACGCCCTCTTGTTGGTAGGCTGGAGTACCAACGAGGTATTTGGCCGCTTGGTAGACTCTACTGGGCCGGATTGACTCGTGTACATAAGGTCTGTCGTAGCACATTCGTCTCATCAGCTTGACTTGAATGGTACTGGTCTCATTCATGTTTCTTGGTAGAGTCTTGACACTAATGTCCAAGTCATTCGGGACGTTGCAAATGCTTCCTTTCAATCCCACCTGCCGATCCGATCCCAACCACCGCATTTGCATGAACGGAATCCTTAGTGCCACTAGTCGTTCTTCCAAGTTGCTTAGCCCAGTAATTGATTCAGGAACGTCCGGGAACCGGAATCCATTGCTTAGCGCAAGTTTAGGCACCTTGTGTCCACTTGTAGTTGTTTTGCAAGTCCCGCAAAACCATTTGGAATCCAGGCAAATGATGTCCTTCAGAGATTGTTCATTCCACCCTTTATCTTGTAACATTTCCAAGTCCACAGGTCTCACTGATTTTTCATAGAAAAGTCCACCGCAACAGCAACAGATGCAGGTTGGTCCTTCTCTTACTGCCGTTTCGTACTCTTCCAAATTGTACTCCCATGTGGCCTTCTTGCGCTGCGTTCGTGCTTTTCTTACTCTGGCCTGGTTTTTCTTCTGAGCCTCCTACATCAATTGAAACAATTTTCCTTAGATTTATCGTAAGATTTCTTTTGGTGACATTTGCTAGACTTCCTTACCGTCTGTATAGAACGAAAGTTTCTGATTCGAGTGTTGGATTTGGCTCTAGTATTGGCTAATTTGACTGGAATTGCCTATGGAAACATAAAAATTAAATATACCAACTAATAAATATCCCTAACAGTCCTAGTGCTTAAATCGCTTACCGGTAATTTACGTGCTATTCTATGAGCAACAGCATCAGCTTCACGGGTAGTAGCTGCCTTGTCCGGGTTTGACTACAATTAAATTAAAGCATGCAGTATGTTCTAGATGTTATAAAAATATCATGTGTAAAGAAACTCACCAGTTCACGCAATCTTCTTTTTCGAATGGTTTCTCCCTTCTGCCTTTGATCCTTCTTCTCTGGAGTAACCTGTGTAAAAAGTTACAAACATGAGATTCATCTTGTATGGAACAGCTTAGGTTTGCTTTATATCCTTACAGGCAATGCACGTAATTTTCGTTGTCGAGTCGCATTTGCAATCTGAGTTTGATCCCTTTTTTCAGGAGTAATCTGTGTGTGAAATTTAACGTAAATACAAAGCTTCCATTCTTCGAGCAAATATAGTATAATTTTATTTTATTTCCTTACGGGCAATGTACGTGCTGTTCTATGAGCAGCAGCATCAGCTTCACGTGTAGTTGCTGCCTTTTCCGGTGATACCAACTCACGCAATCTTCGTTGTCGATTTGCATTAGCAATCCGAGTTTGGTCATCTTTCTCAGGAGTAGTCTGTGTAAAACGTTACGCAATTACATCCAATTTTCAACCAAAAACAATTTTGTTTTGTTCGATATCCTTACAGGCATTGCACGTGCCATTCTATGAGCAGCAGCATTGGCCTCACGTGTAGCGGCTACTTTCTCTGGTGTTAACTACAACATAAAGTAACATGATTAGCTTGCCAAACACTTGGAATCTCATGTGAAATTAGACTGCAACAACAATCAACTCACCGATAAACGTGATACTCTCTTTCGAGCCGCAGCGGCCTCTCGTTTGGCTACAGCTTTAGCTAACTTCGCCAGCTCACCCGATGACTTTGAGTTTGACTGCTGAGTTTCCGCCCTCAAACCTGCATTCTCACGTTTTCTTTTCCTACTCCCTGGCTTAGACGGTCCAGGTTCCATTCTTGATCCGTTAGTGGTACAGTAATATCAGTTCACATCTGCAACCAATACACAACAAAGGTTCAAAATTCGACCCGTGCTCAGAACAAAGCATCTTTACAACAACATGTACTTGTCATAAATTTGACAAAAAAATGGGCGGAGATCCCTTGGTCAGACCAAGGGATCCCCGCCAGACGGAAACCCCACCGGAATGGAGTTCCCATTCGCCATGATACAACATTTACTTGTCAAAAATTTGACAAAAAAATGGGCGGAGATCCCCTGGTAAGGGATCCCCGCCAGACGGAAACCCCACCTAAATGGAGTTCCCATTCGCCATGAGTGCTACATTTCATTGTTTACACAACGATTCGGCACTACCTGGACTGAGTAGTTTCAAGTACTCTGTCCGTCATTGGCGTTTGCCTTGCCTTAGCCGCTACAATGCATTTAATCAGACGTGCTGATTCAGCTCATTGTACCGTTGCCCGGGGAGAACCGCAAGGAGGTTCAAGGCTTGAGTCCCCAAAAACATGCCTGTCCCGAAGGACAAGGTCATTCCTGGAAAGAAGAATGTGTAAAGTGTAATACAAACCAATTTTATTCAAACAACGTACATATTTCAAAGCTCACAGTTGTACATTTCAACGGAATACAAAGATAAATTTTATTTAAATCGTAAAACAGTATTCAAAACATAACTTTATAAATGTTCAGAACGTTAACATAACTTCATCGTTTAACATAACTTCATAAGTGTTCGGAACGTTAATTCACAGTAGTGCATTTCAAGATACGTATAAACTACTCCACGGAGAACTCTGCCAGCTTCTCGACAAACCAAGCTTTAAGGTCCACTGCCTCCTGAATATCTGGATTGAACTAAAAGAAATCAGAAAATTTGTGAGCTGTACATCAGGTTATCAACATTTAACTTGCAAATAAATATTTACCCAAAGAGTTGTCACGCCGTCTACTGCAAGGTACTTTGTTCCATCATACGTCTTAATTTCCGAGTTTTTGAGAACAACCAAAGAGTACTGTTCTTGAGGAATATCCCCAACTCGAGGCTCCCATACGTCAACCGGAATCTATGTCAAAACACATACATTTAGAATCAGATTTTAGAATTGCAAGTTTATCAAAAATTTGAAATTAGTTTTTAGGTTAACATTTACTTCCTCTTGAGACGTGTCAGTCATGAACAGTCTCCGTTTGGCAGTGGTGCTACCATCCGAGAGTTTAACTTCCTTCGGATCTTGAACAGTCACGATAACACCAATAATATCTGAATGCAAACAAACAAGAGTAAGTACACCGGTCGGATCTTCAAACAATTAGTTTTCAAGAGTACAATCGAAAACTCACCAACTCGTGAGCCCTTGGGTCTGGCAAGGGCATCCTCAATTCCACAGAAATTGAACTCCACAGGCGGAAATGATGCCTCACTTTCCGTCACTGTCGTGTTATCATTTAAATGCAGTTCATAGGAGCTATCCCCAAACTTTCCAAAGACCGGGTTGGCCAAGCGAACCTTGAATCCAGTTAGTTTTACGCAAGCATTCATCTGTAACACAAATCACAACATCAAATTTTTGGTTTACATGATATTTGTATCCAAAATACAACTTTACACTTACATTTATTTGCGTATGAAGCCTTGTAGCAGCAGATCCAAATGCGATGGCATTTATCTCGCCACTCTCATCTTTCAGCCCGAAGCTGAACATCTTGCCCCCATTCTTTGTGTCCCGTAAACCTTGTTTACCACAAACTCGGCCTTCCGCAAAGGGAACCTTAGCGTTTGTTGAGATATCGGCGATTCTAGTTGCCATTTCACCACTCGGAGAGGGCACGATCCCTCGAAGTTTTTCCCAGAACCCAGATTTCGCTGGCGAAGCAGTTGAAACCTCAGTAACCGTTTTCATGGGCGACGCCGGCGTTTCATCATTTTCTAGATAACAACGTCGGCAGAATGTTAACAATGGAAAACAATTACGGAAAATGTTACCAACGTGAATTTAGTACAATATGTATTACCTAGTTCGATTCGTTTAGTATCCTTTTTTGACCTTTTGGAAGTTGATGGTGCATCTACGTACACATCATCGCCCATGCTTTGCAACATGGACTCTTCAAACTCCAGTTTGCGTTTTGCCTTGCTGCCCAACGTATCCTGCTGTTCTTCTCCTCGTTCCTTCGCAGCAAGTCTCATTGCCTTCCTCTCACTTTTAGTCGACATCGTTACACCTCAGTTTACTAGAAAGAAATCAATAATTAAGATTATCATTACCAGTCTGTTTTCCAAATGTTTCGAACGCAATAGCCTACAAAAACACCACAACAGTGATGAAAATACCGGAAACACCACCGAAGCGGAGTTTCCGGTCATTTTTTTGTTCGCGAGATTGTTCCGTCAGTCTCAGGCATAGACTTAACAGGGGTCCGCGCCCGTAGCGACAATCTCACTTGCAATACGCTTGACCATTGACGGTTAGGCTAATATTGCGACCCCCTACCCACAATTGCGGGCGGTCAGTAGAATCCAAAGAGATATGGTTACTCTCACAGTCCAGTACGTAAGTATAGAACATCAATTGTGAGTACCCGGTCCGTCTCCCTGTCATCTACTTGTCTAGTGCCACATTTCTTTGAATTAACAAGATTCAGCACTTTTCAAGTAGGATTGAGTACTTTCATTCGTCAATCCGCATTTGCGTTCAAAGGGGAAGCTCCGCCGGAGCTTCCCGTCACCTCCCTCTACTTGTCAAAAACAATTGACGGAAAAAATCGGCGGAGATCCCTGCTGCCGTCTAAAGATCCCCGCCGTAATCCAACAACAGACCCAACTCTCCCAGTTGGTATCCAACTTTGAACACTCCACAGAGTCACCTGGGAACACAGCCCATTGCCTCTCCATACAAACGTTCACCTGTAACATCTTCGGTACCTCATTTCACATCGCAGTTGTGCGGCCTAGACACAAGGTTGATCAGGTCTTGGTCCGGCACACGGTCGCAATGTGTTC
>JAQFXZ010002136.1:0-10148 GCA_034694025.1 Ceratophysella scotica | reverse complement strand
GGGGTTTTTCTCATGACGTGGTTTTGAAGAATGAACTCCGGACATAGCTGTACATGTGCCCCAGCAAGCCACAATAACGGAAACCGAAATATTGTAATACCAAAAAATACGTAAACCAAATTTTAGTATCACCTAATTTTAATACAATAACATACAGAAACCACAACATTTTACTGCCACAGCATGTTAATGCCACAACATACGGAAACCGAGCATTTTAATAAAAAACAAAAGCTGCAAGATTTTAGTACCATAACATAGAGAAGCCGCAACTTTTTATGCCACAATATACGGAAATAGCTACATTTTAATACCACAACATATGAAACTCGTAAAATTGCAGCATTTTAATACCACAAAACATACGGAAATCTTAATGCAAAACACGTACTAATATCAATATCTACTTATTAAATACAACAACGTGTTAATACAAACGAACATTATAATTCGACAATCCACAACATACGGAACCCGCAGCATCGTAATACAACAGCATACGTAAACAAAAACTCCTAATGCCACAACATAAAAAAACAACAACTGAAACACAATACTGTTTTAACTTTATTATTCGTTATTCGGCTAGATTATGAGTAGTCTGCAAATTCTCCTATAAAATTGAACACTACCTCTTACCTGCAGAAACTTTGTGGCGAAACCGCCAAATCATTGTATTATTAATTTGATTAGGTCTAGACTGTTTGCAGGCTGAAATAAGCGTGCATCAATAGTTGGTGCATGGCTCCATGAACATGAACGCATATGGCATCGATAGACTTTCTCCATTGTTACTCTCTTTCAGTCTCCAGCTTTGACGAAAAATATATTGATAAAAATATGTAGTTTGACAATTTGTCGTGAGAAGTTGAGTAGATGCAGAAATGCTTTTGATGATCAATGATCAGAGAGGCATAAAAATAACGATGGTTGGTAAGCTCACAAAAGTAGATTCAACAAGAGACAGGCCACAAGGATACGAGATAGCCAAGAAGAAGCTTTCTCTTTGCCTTTCCTACTTTGTCAAGCTCGAGTAGTAATGGTTTCGATGTATCCAAAGTAAATGGAAGAGTGGAAATGCCACGCGTTCATGTCAACCCTTCTGTCTCTCAAGTTTGCGAATGCACACGCACAGAGGGAATACACATCTACGTCATCAAAAAATATTTATGTGTTGGAATAACTGACTTTTTCCTATGTACGTATGCAATACCATTGGAAGTTATAGTTTCCAAAATTTACGAGTATTTCTCTGTATTTGGAGGATATGCTGCAAGCTGCATATATCGCGTATATGCATGTCTATGTCTAGCCTATTTCCTTGTTTTGCTTTTATGTTGACATTTTGTACCCAGGATTTAGTGCTGTATGTGACCCTAATGAAGAAACACAGAATCAGAATTAGTTTTTAACCATGCGAAAATTCTAAATATTTCAAAGAAAAAGTTGCTGGTCTAAATTCGACTGAAATTAAGTTTTTGAGTGGATTAGGGTCACTTCATCCTTATGAAATTGCGATATGAATAATTCGGTTTCGATACCAGTGAACGAGTAAAGATAAGAGGGTTTCCTGTTAATAATAAGTTAAGTATGGTTGAATAAAGTTTTGTTCACTGCACTAGCAAAGTCTAAGTGTAACAAAGTTGTTCAAGTTAGTTTTTGTTTGGTTCTCAAATGGATAAATGAGTAGGTGAATCATTCACTGCGCAGTGTTTTTCTAAATTCGGGTTTCATAGCTAATATCATAGATGGGCACAAACTGCACTCGCACTCACGATATTTCTAGAAAAATAAAAATGACGTGAAGGCAAACGTCGGTGAAGGCGAGTTCGGAAGGCAGCTCTCAATTGTTAAAAAATCGAATCAAATTGCTAAGGCGCGATGGTTTCCTGCCGAATTCGGTGAAGGCGACTGCGAAGGCAGTTCTCAATTGTTAAAAAAAATCGACTCAATGCTAAGGCGCGATGGTTTCCTGCCGAATTCGGTGAAGGCTGACAGCCAAAAGCGGGTGTTAGCCTTCACGAAGGCCAGTGCGCATGCATCAACTTTGCCCATCTATGGCTAATACTATTGTAGGTGGCTGGGTGCTGTAAAAAGAATCTTGGCCAACTGCACTAAATGTATTTCTAGATTTTCAAGGTTTCAATTCTATAATTGCACTAGCTCTCCGCAAAACAACTAAGTGTTTAGTTCAAGTTACTAAATTTCTGTCTAACATTTCCAATTTATACTAATATGGCTAGTTTACGACAAGTGACATGATATGACTAATTTAGATTATTTAGCACAGTTTTCCTTCTCATCCCTGAAGTTTTTCTGCTTATTTTTGTGATAACTTTTGGAATTTTGAATTGTAACACAATACTTCTAGCTAGAATTTCTTGGTTAATCGTAGTGCGCGTGTTATTAATTAACATCGCGCTAGAAAGCCGTGTGATGCAAAGGCGTAACGCAAAAACGTGAAAACAAAATGCGCAACACGAGAAATTAGCTCAGCTTAGATTAGATATTTTAGTGTCGGTTTTTAGTGTCCACTTTTTGGTGTTTCGCGCATGTCGACTGGAATTTACGACTATGCTGATAGAAATGTTAATTCAAGAACGCTTCTTGTATCAGAGCTTTAAAAAAAAACTGCAGACGTCTGCAAAGACAAAATAGTCAAAGATTGAGAAAAATTCTGTGAGTTTGACCTTGCCGTTGGGCAAGAAAATTCCAGTTTCAGATACTAGTAGTGGCATGCCCCTTACTAAGTGCACCTCCGTATTGGGAGCAGACGATCCAGTTTGGGGAAATGAAGGTTTGAGCTGAATGTGCAGGAAGTTTCTTTCCTTTTCCAATAGAGCCATTCTCTTTCTACTTGAACTGATCCCGTAGCCATTTGGTGAGGAGGCGGAAAGGCAATAGTCATAGCTTTTCCTTTGACCGAGCCAAAACCACCATAAATTTTTTAACACTTCAATAATGTTGAAGATCAGTGGAAGAGACTCATAAAGTCCGGCCTAACACTCGGACTCCTGTCCAGCCAAACGGAGGCCGAAGGGGAAGTAACATTAGGAGTTTAGTGGGAAAAGGAATCTTCAAATTACGTCCTTCTCCCCCCGTCATGGCAACTTGCCACTGATCACGCTCAACCTCCATTTGTGTACTCATCCTCCTCATAATTACTTTCTGCCAGCCTCCGGAAATAATCCCAGTTTGGAGAGCTGTGAAATTTTAATGGGAATGGATTTAACACCCCATTCCGCACTTCATACATTTACGACTTTTCCGATATTGGATGTGGGTGTCACATCAGCACATTTTTGCATGATGGTCCAGCAAGTCCGTCAAATAAACATGTCATCAAGGTAGGGTAGAATTGTGTCATTGGAATTACCGGTGTAAGCAATAACCGCAAAATCAGACATCAGCGCGTAAAATATAATTCCAGTAAAACCCCGAGACACAAAAATGGTTGCAAACTGAAAATCGCAACACAAATAATACCGAAGCAAAAGTCGCTACACAATAATCACTACGGAACCAACAGCGACTCAAATGTCACCACAAACACCAACAGCGTAACAAAAGTCGCTACACACTAAATCGTCCAAAACCAACAGCGACACATTTCATTACAAACCAAACACTGCAACACCAATGAAATAAAGTCGCTACACACTAAATACCATGCAGCCAACAAATGTGACTCAAATCTTACTAAAAACCAGATATTGCAACACCACACGTAACCAACAGCAGCGACAAAAAAGTCACAAAGCCCCACGATACCAACAAATGCGACACAAATGATGCTACACATGAGAACCCGCAGCACCAACAAAAGCGACACAAAAGTCAGGACACATTAAACACCGCGAAACCTCCAGCGACGCAAAAGTCGGTAAACGTTAAACGCCACGAAACCAACAGCGACGCTAAAGTTGATACACATTAAACACCACGAAACCAACAGCGACACAAATGTCACCATAAATTGGAAACGACAACATCAACAAAATCGAAACAATAGTCGCTATACTCACGAAACACGTCGAATTAACAACAGCTAAGCTGATGAACACCACGAATTGAACAAATGCGACACAAATCTTGCTACGAACTAATAATCCCAACACTAGCAACAGCGAAACATATCGCTACACACTACACACGACGAAACCAACAAGAGAGATAAGACTCACTAAACACCACGAGACCAACAAATGCGACACAAATCATGCTACAAACTAGAAATTGCAACACCCACAACAGCGACACAAATATGGCAGCACGCTAAACACTGCGAAACCAACAGCGACAGAAATAGAACTGCTAACTAAAGACCTCACCACCAACGGCGACTTGAAAACTCTAACCTAACTCAACCGATGTCGAGATTTTTCGGTTTTGCGCTTTTTGCGTCGCGAGTCTGTTATGCCAAACTAGGATTTTTGTTGGCGCCATAAATGGACGTATTTCTCTGACGCTGTTTTGCTGAGCAAGTAAACTTTTGCACGTTAATAGTTTTCCGTTTGTATATTGTCATCCACGCTATTGCAGTGTTGTGCTTCCTACCTACATTCATGGGCTTGATATACCAGGATACTTCATATGTATTATTGCACTGGGACTGATAGTATCGTTTTTGTGTCTATCTAAGTGGTACAGTGGTTCATTCATTTCTCTTCTGTTGTGCATTAAAGTTTCTGCGTACGAAAGAACCGTATCATGTGCTCAAATATTAAAGAACTCTTCTCCTATCAATCATTCTCGGTGCAAGCCGAATTTCTTCCTTCTAAGTGACTTCCTTGAGGAAATCGAAATTGAACATGGAATTACATAGTAGTAGTGGTCGGATTTGTGGAAAATTACTTCCGAAACATTTCGCTTGACCAAGAAGCGCTGTAAAATCTTGAACTACGGGGATCCACATACGGAATAATGAAATAATTGTCTGTACTGTTTCACCACTTCTAGGGATCAATACTCTAGTGCCACTCGCCAATTTAAAGATACGATTTTCGTCCTTGCTAAAAAAAAGCAGGGGAAAAGCAATTAAATAATTTTACCGCTAACCTCGCTCCTGTCCTAAATAAATTGGTATTTATGAAGCGGCTTGAGCAATTAAAACTTAAATATTGTTCAGCAGAAGGCCATTAATAATTTGATTGCGGGGTTGAAGGTCCATTAGGTGTTCTTCTGATAAGTTCATTTCTCAGAAGCCACGTCGAGGAGTAATAACTTGAATTTAAAAGACATTGGCTGGAGTGGGTCAGGTCCTAAGTACCAGTGGCTGAGGAACCAGACAGGGGGAAAAGCGGTTAATGAGTTTAAAAAAAGGATGAAAGTGGGAAAGATATTAAGTGTTACATGAAGGGAAGGCGGAGAAGGGCAAGTGTGGTAGTATTTCTCCCAGATCCGTCTATTAGGCCGCCTCCTTAAACTTTCTACACACGATCTTTGAGTTTGTCTTAGTGGTAATGGGGCTTTAGTATTTTTCCGTCTTCTTTCCTCTCCTAACGAAAATGAAGAGCGTCGGAGCTTCACGCTGCATGAGAACGGCCAGAAGAAGTGGTTCATGTGGGATGGGACCAGTTCCAAGACAGAAGATATCATAAAAATCATATTGGTCAAAGTTTTAGCAGCCTAGAAAATTCTGAAATTTTAAATAACTCGCACATATTGATTTCAATTGTTTGCTGGGTTGAATCCTCTTGAAATCCAATATTCGCTATATTCACAAAGAGTTGATGGAAACAAATTTATTTGGCAAAGCTATAAAAAATATGTGTTTTTTCAGATTAAAGCAACGTAAATGAACTTTTCATTTATTTGGCTATGCTGGTCATCACATTTTGTTCTATTTTATATAAAACCGAATGGGCTGTGGACTGTGGAGTTGCACTGCACATGCATCCATGGAGATTTACTAATGAGTTCAACACAGACGTAAACGAGTCTTAGCCAAAAATTTCTACATATTATCGCTGAAATTTTAATTTTGTTTATGGCATTGGATCTAGCCGTGTGCTGTGAACGTATAATGGGCAAAATGAATAAGAAAATTAAACTCACGTATAATTTTTGTTTCTTAAAAAGTCAACATTGAAAATGGTAAATAATTTAAAAAATAATGCCGCACGTATTTTGCATAATCAAGAATTTAGCATGGGTTCAATTTAGTTCCAGTATCGCCTGCAAGACGTGGGTTAACATGAAACTTGATATTAAAATCGATGTTGCGTGTTTTTGTTGACATAGTAATATTTAAGAATGTTGATTGTTGACAGCTGGGCAAAACCTCCACTTTGGCCAATCAAAACTTATTCAGGTTAGACTGGGTTGCCTAGGCTCATCAGCTAACCTATACTAACCTAACCTAACTAAGTTTTGATTTCGTTCATCTAAATTTTGTTAGTTCTGAGCTGCAGACTTTTAAGAGGTGCTAAGTATGATAAATGATAACTAACAACAACTATGGAGCCTTCAATGTCTTAAAAAATTTAAACAGTGCATTGATCTGTGTATTGGACTCTCTATAAGCAATTTTGGAGTGAATTCAACCTATGAGTACACTTCAAAAATGGATGTAATGCGTTTTGACCAGTATTTCCTGTATGAATCGTCGTAGAACCCGAGTAACCACTTCAAAGCTGTTTTCCCCCTGTAAGTTATAGTAGTTAGAGGCGGGGAGACCCAGGGCCTAAGCCTCTGTAACAATAGAGAATGGAAAAGACATTGAAGAAAGTGAAACAGAGGCAATAAGGCAAAAAGATATAAAGGGAGCTATTCCATACACTCAAGATGAGCTCTTGGCTTTCATGTTATCGGCTGAAATTGCGGAAGGACTTTAATTAATTGAAGACATATTTTACTTTGAAACTACCTTACTTTTTATTACACGAGATTGTTCCACTCTCTCAGAGTCTTTAGGTGGGATGTGCTGGTTCTGTCGTGAGTCGGCATGTGCCTCCATGCTGGCCCCGCTTTCTCTTCCGTCAGAGGCCTTTTGAGCTGGCGGGTAATAGGGGGATGTGGGTGGGATGACTATCATTCGATGGCAGTTTATGATGAGACGTCTTTATGCATGCAGACAATCCCTTCGCTCTTTTCTTCTTTCTAAACTTTTTACCAGCCGAACTTTCTCTGCCAGGAATTTTGAGTAGTGCGGGCCAAGAATGTCAGAAAGTCTTTAGTTCTCGCTTCTCCACATTCAATTTCCTACTTCTTTTATCTCGGATTGAGTAATATGGAAAAGTGTCCCCAAACTAAGTTTTCCTGACACTCTCCAATGTGTCAAATTGTTTTCAATCTTTTCATTTGCTCTCCTTGTCAAATGCGAACAGTGCAAGAAAAGGAGCATCTTCATCCTCAAGGCTGAGGCGAGCTTGAGAGGAATATTGATTTCCGGCTTTGAAATTATACCAAAAGAATTGGATTCGCACATTTGATTTTGTAAATGACCTCATTTCGATTTATAAATACCCGTCATTTTTGGCAAGTACAATCAGAATTAATGCCGCCTCTAAGGATAGCGGCATTTATTTTTTTCTTTGAATAATTTACCTATTAGTCTGAAAGTGTTGCCTTCAACAATAAAATTCACGTTGGGTGAGTTATTTTGAGAGTAAAAAAGTATAGAGCGAATCGAATTGAAGTTTACAGACTATTGAAATAACTTTCTCCAATTGCCGAGTGAATTGAATTCAAGAATGAGCTTCTGAAAGTGAAAACTAAGAAATTGAAAGTCGTAGCTTAAAAGACTGGAAAATATCGTTATTATTTTGAAGTGCTGGCTTGGGCTTGCAGTCAAAACCCGCCAGTCTTAAAACAGCTATACCAAAACCCGCGAGGCAAAAGGCAGCGAAACTTTATAGCCTAACTTAACCTACAGTAATCAATTGGGTGTCGCGTTGTTTGGTGTTGCTGTTTTTGGAGTCGTGGAGTTTCCCTGTTACGTAACGGCTTGCTTGAACCTTAGCTGCATGAAAATCGGTTGGTATGGTTACGATTTTGCAATACTTGTCGATCAAAATTGTTATTGCAATATTTGCAGAGTAACTCACATCTCACATCCCGGAAATCGTTGTCACAAAACAAACTTTTCTCCTGTAAAATAAAAAACAATTTTTGATGCGGCTTCATGCAGAATTAGAAATACTTTTAACTGCGTGTATTCTGACTAGAGTTAAAATATTTAAAATAATTTGGCACTTCGTACTTCGATAAATACAGGTGTTTGCTCGCACAGGATTTTGAGTTAAATGCGGTATATTCATAATTATACTTCGACCTCCGGTAATTAAAGACAATTTTCTAGATTGCCTAAATTACAAAATATGTTTTCACCTAATACCAGGCCAGTCAAGCAGGAATTACGATTCTAAGGTCTGGTAAAGCACACCTCACCATGTGCCATTGAAAGTGAATTGTGCGAAAACTTCTGGAGTATGTATATACTTCTGTTTCGTGTTGCTGTAAGTTTACCCCATGATGGGCATAATTAAAGAATTATATGAATTTATCAAGTTGAGTTATGTTGTGAATTCTCTAATTATACCATAGTTCGTCTAGTATTGTGTACATGCTTTTAAGCATCAGAGTCGGGATTATGTACCATTATAAAGCTTTTAGAGTGATTTCAATATTCATATCGCTGCAGTCAAGTCACGTCAGGTTAGCTATTCTTTGAAATACTTGATTGAGATATCGTGCTACTCACTCCTAAAGCCGAGTATTGAATTTCTTTTAGCATAGCGTGCACAAAGCACCTTCCCAGAGGTAAGTGGAACATGTTCCACCTGAGACTGAGACACACGAGACAACTGTCCTGTAGCGTACTTTTAACGAGGTAACGGACCAACTAAATCAATATCTCCGCGTAAAGAGAAAGCAATTCCCTTATCTCCAAATCAACCACGACCAATTTAAAACATATGCTCGTGCTGAAGGTCGAAGTCCAAAAGGCTTTTGGTGAACTATGTAGGTATGTGTACTTTTTGTCGCATGTCACCTCAACTCCTTACCGAACCATAGAAATTATTTATTTACCAAACGGGTACACTAATTAATGGAATAAAAAATTGAATTTCATATAAAAGATTAAGTTTAAATAAAAAATGCCTCCAAGACTACAATATTGTGTTTAAATACGGGATTGTAGCCTTTAAACTTGCAGGATCGACTCCACCTGTCTAGAAGTTCAAGGACAATTCAAAAGTGAGTTCTGTCCAAATCTAATTTTATATCGTTCAATCAACACCTATCCCAGCTTTGTATTATTCAGGACTTGGATACGTTCGTACCAATTTAGTTGGGAGTATTGACCGACCAATTTACATCCAATTTTCTCGTAACTTGTTTGTGACCTTTACGTTGACATTGATAAATATTAAAATTCGATGAATTCTATATTCACTGCATCTTTGAGCTACTCGTTAACCTCATGGCATTCAAGTATGTATAATTCAGATTAAAAAGTCGAGTATAACTGGTTAACGATTAATCAAAAATTCTTTCCTACAATTTACATTGTCATTTCTTTCAAAATTGGAGTGTAATTTCAAGATTTAAGTAATTTTTTTGAAGACAACTGTTCATTCTTTAAACATTCTGGTAAACATCAGTCTATGGGTTTATTTGGTTTTAACCGGAAAACAATATTTTCAATTATTCGTTAAATTATTTTGGAAACCAGGTTGAATATTTAAACGCCTAGTTGGGATCTATTGGTAAATTTCCTTGGTAAAAATCGACTTTATCGAGCACTTGGGCAAATTGCAGTTGTGCAAAATCAAATCTGTTAAAATTCAAGTTAGCTAACATTAGATTATTACAGGCATAGCCTGTATATGTATTCGTTTTGTGTGATGTAGTAGTAGTAGTAGTAGCAGTAGTCGGATGTGTCCTTTTATAAAATTCTATATGTAATCTGGTACTACATGAACAATATACTGCTTCATCATTTCGAAATGGAAACATGAATAGATTTTCAAAATCAAATTTGTTTTTTGTTTGTTTGGCTGGGGATCTTAGCACGTTGAACTGTTGTTGCGCCAATACACACATGCGTTCTAGTGCATGAATGTCTATATGAAAACTGGTAATAACAGTTTTGTATGTAATATGGTATAACATGAACCCTCTACTCCTTCATCAATAGCGCG
>JAQFXZ010002135.1:0-10148 GCA_034694025.1 Ceratophysella scotica | reverse complement strand
AAAATTTAAACGACGGGCATTGAATATTTAGGTTTGGCTAACGCATAACGTTAATTCCTTCAGTAGCTCATTTAATTAGTGGCACTTTCTTATTCCGACAAGCACAAGCAAATTTAGAAATCCAAATTTTAAGGTCACAAACTGCTATCGTAGAGTTCTGGTTTTAGGAATTTGCTCAATTTCGCTAGGAAATTAATACTTACAAAATTCATGCAAATTAGTTGGGTCAAAAATTAAAATCTCGAATTTTAGAAAATCTGAAAAATTTATGCTAAGAAATATCGTGTTTCTTGTTAAAAATGAGCTGATTTTCAAACACGAAGACAAACATCAGACCCCATTTCTAATTTTGTACTGAGAATATTTAATTATGTCGAAAAATCGAATCAAATCTCCAAATAATCGAAAGAAAATTCGCGAGCATTGCATTTTTAATTGGACCAAAGCCTTAGCTGCTCCAAAACCTAAAGCTATTAATTTAGTGTCAAATTAAAATAAAAGAGGTACATATTTAAAAATTTTTTTTTACAAAATATGGGTAATAATGTTCGTATTTTTGAATATTGGCCAAAGTATTTTTCAAAAGAGTTAATTGACTAAAACTTGACCGTATTCTCTATTAATTCCGAAAAAAATGCTCCATTTTATCGTTAATTTGTAGTTTCAATTGCTTGCCATATAAATTCAATTTTAATGAACTTCCATTTCGTCAAATAAAAACTCTACTTAAACCCATGCTAAAAGCTCGCCCGAAATGCTGTCTGTAATTAAAAATTCAATTTTCTCCTGTCTGATAGAAACGAACGACTTTTATGCGTCCAATTAATCAATTGAGCGAGCATGATATTTCCCTTTTGTCTCATTAAAAAATCCGACTCGGCAGTTGAATCTTAAATTCAGAATCGGTCAACTACCAACTACCACCCACATTAAAAAAATAAATATCGTTTTTCACCCAGTACGAATGTCGCCGTCACTCGTCACTCGTCACTCTGTTTACACACGATATCTCGGATTGGATCTTGGATTGGATCACCTGTCGCTCAGTAAAAATTCAACGACAAGGAATAATTTAACTCCAGCCCAATTAACAGTTCTACTAACTTGGATAAAGTGGATAAAAGTTGCAGCCCACAATTTATAATTACATCCTTTCACCAAACCCCTGATTAGTTCACACTTCACTCGGAATGTGTCAAAGAATTTGTGAAAACTTAATTCCCATATCTACGTCCTCACTTTTTCAACACTTCACAAAGTCAAGTCACTTTTAGTTGATAGGACAGTGAGGCATGATTAGCCGAGCCAGACTGTCCATGTCCACAAGTCCGAAGCTCGTCTGCTATGACATGACGCCAAACCAGGCGAAGAACTGTTGGGTTTTGGGTTGACGTTGGCAAAAAAAAAGCCTGGGGTTTGGTTAAGTCCAAGTCCAAGTCCACTAAATAGCAATTCCTTTGCGTCTAATCCTCTGGCCCAATAGTGTGCAAATGTAGCGTGTAATGGGGGTTGATTGGACTGGGCATAAGAAGTCAAGTCCGGACTTGGCTCAGTGCACTCGGCGTCTAAGCCACGGCTTTGTCTTTTTCATATTCCAACCCTTTGATTTGAAAATTACCAACTTTTTATTTTTTCATGCGTGGGGTGGAACGGGCCGTGGTGAGCCGTGAGCTGAGGATTGTTACAGAGCAAAGACTCTCGTGGATAATTTGGGTAACTTTTTTTCATGGCTCGGGGTAGCATGGGACAGGGAGTGTGGAGGGTGGCAGGACAGAGGAGGAACGCCTACTTCCGATCCCTGAGTGCCAATGGCTTACCTGACCACCTCACCACCCAAACCCCGCCCCTCTGTTCTCCTCCGCCACTTCCGCTTACCGGTTTCCATGAGTGCTCCCTCCTTGGTTGAACCTGGGGACATGTGCAGCCGGATTTGAGACACGCAGGAGAGAGGGGGAAAATACCCGGATTCTTCTGCCACCGCCATGCCACGTACCCCGACTCATGCGTCAATCGATCCGAATCCGATCCTGGAAAATAGAAAACGGAGGGGGAAATTAGAGTTTTATGCAAATGAGATCCAAACCCGGCTTCCTTCTTCCCGTTTTTTTTATGAAATTCCCTACGTACTGTACAACCTGTCATCAATATCAATTGTCACGAGGAACTACCAAAATTACTACCTGCTCTTCGCAAGTTGAATGCAAACAGATAATTTTAATGGGTTCGTTCCTCTGTCTGGAGTCAAGTCATGTAGTCTGCTCCGAGGTATGCTTTTTGAATAATTAATTGGGATATCTGCCTATCTTGAATTATACGCTAATAATATTTGATCTACGAGAAATTGAAAGGCTCGGGTTCAAAATTCTCTGTTGGCTGCTGATCCAACCTTCATTCTTTACTACAATCGTCGACTTTAATTTCTGCCTTGCTTAATTGCATTTTTAGCTGAACCTAGCAGCAGACTTCGAGATAGCAACCAATCTCAGCGATTTATTGCTGAAAATCTGAATTTTCTGAATGCATTCTCAATTTTCATCGTACGCCTCAATAGAACACTACAACAATCTTTGAACGTTTGGGTTTCTAGTTTACTAATTTCTTCTATTGTACTTGCCTCGCACATTCTGACGAAGAAATGAAGGAAGAAAAAAAAAGTTGTCTAGGCTAAACAGGAATTTTTGGACGGAGGCCAGTAAAAGGTTCGAAACATCTGGAAATAATTGTGAAAATGCCAATTTGTGACGGAGCCAGCGGAATGACTAATGTTAAAGCTTAGTAGGACTATCAATCAGACTAGAGACAGCACAGCGGCGTGTGGAGTCAAATTTACATTTTGATCTTATCCTAAAGAAAATAAAAGGAGAACGGGGGGACACTTTGGCCAAACCCAATAATGACTTCAAATTGCAGTCTCACAACTTTGAGTCTCATAGCTTTTAAACGTAGCTGCCAAAAGGTTAAACTTTTATTCCGAATTATTTTGCGGGTTTAGCTTTGAGACTTTTTAAACTACTGCAAAAATATGTCATGGATGATCCAACAAAGCGGTGATACTCGTATTTCTTAAGAAATGTGATTATGAAAAACATATTTTGAATAATTGATTTTTGTGATTAATTAAAATTTTGTAGAAAGGAGTTTTTGGGCGGTTTAAATCCATATTCTTGGTTTAAAGTTGGCGCCATCGTCATATTTTAAATTTTCGCACCTGCGTGCATAGATCAGCCATCTGACCAAACTTGGCACTAGATGGCGCGTTGGACTGCATCCAATCTTATTTTCAAAATTTAAATATGAAAGATATTAATTCGAATGATTAAATATTTAATCAGAATGTTTTTTTTTGCGGATAAAATCCCTATTCTTGGCGCGAACATTTAAATCTTTGAGTTTGCTTGCACGTAAGAGCGTCACTCAGCCATCTTCCCAAATTTTCCGCTAGATGGCTCGTTGGACAGCAGGGCCCTTGACGAATTTCGTTAAAATTCCGATTTAAAACCAAAATTTTAGCTTTTGAGTCGTAAAATTCAAAATAAGGCTCTAAATGCTAAAAACGAAGTTCCTAGAATTCGAATCATGCTTACTCAGCAAGTCCATCTCTTCGAAAGCTGTAAATTGTAATCCAAGCCCTTTCTCTTGAGGCTACAAAAAGCGGAATAAGAATGGAAGGAAGATGAGGTCTTGGGCGTGTGAGAGATACATTTGCATTTTTATTTTAACCACAATCATTTTATAATAAAGTATATATGAGTTGAGTATGGAAGTGGATTCGTATGAATAGATGGGAGAAGCTCCAAAGTGAAGCTTCTTACTTACTAAGCTCAAATTCATTTGCCGTCTCAGCTACATGTTTGGAATAAGAGATGAGCCAAGCCCAGTTTTCTTCCTCTTCACTTAAACGTGGTCTGAGACAGGATAATATAATATAATACCTACAAGAATATAATAGAAGGCCTCACAATTATAAGGACAATGTAGTCAAGCCAGCCCATCCCGAACAGGTATCATATCCTAAAGATATACGCCAGGTATTTCTCTAATCGTCCACACGTGCAGAGTCATCAAGGCTTGAGAAAAGATGAAAAGAAACTTGAAGCGGGTTGAATTTTTTTGAAAATGCCATTTGCTTTTCGAAAAATGCTTCAGGTCAATTTCAATCTGGACAGAATGGTCATTTTTTTAAATTTTTAGTGGCAACCGTATAAATCTCTGTGAGATCGAGTAGAACTCTGTAGTAGAACTGTCTGAACTGACACACGTGTTTAACAGATCCGATTTCAAAATCCAAACAAAAACAAGGCCTCAACCCAAAACCGAGGAGACAAGAACAAGGAAATTTGAATTTGAAGGCGATGCAATTACATATGGACATGGCAAAAAAATTCGTTCGACCAACAGGTGCGTATGTTCAACGCACCTGTAATGATGCTTGTTAATTAGCTATATACGTTGTAATTAGAATTAGCTGTTGAGTTCATTTCCCATCTGCTGTCGTCTCCGTCAATTTGTTGAATGTCCTCCTGTTCAAATCCCCATTGTTTTTTCTAAATTCAAATCCTGAGTGTCTGAGCTTCTGGGCATCATTATCGTTAATCCTATTGTTCCACCGAATCAGACTGTATAATGTTGATTGACTTAGAGTCTGAGGCCTAAGATTCAAATAAGGAAGCAATAGGCACAGCATAAGCTAGCCCACAACCTGTACAGATTTGCATAGATGGGTAACGCATACATTGTCAAGTATTTTCAAAATACTTGTAATTTATTTAAAATCTAAAATACATATTTAGCTGTAAGTGTTTCTAAAATACTCCCTGAGAAAATATAAATTACCAACAAAAAATTGAAATTTATCCGAAATATTTCGAATTTTAGTTTGCATTTTGTCGATTCTAAGAAAAACGCACATTGCAATGCAAAGTGCGAATCAAAAAGCTTCAAAATGCAAAATACGAGTATTTTCTATCGAAACATTGTATTTAAAATACTGTATTTTCAAAATACATGTATCATTTTGCCTAAAAGCTCGGATTTGAAAGCGATATAGGCAAGGACCTTTCACATCGTTAGTGCCACACAAATATTTTGTTGCCAGAGGGCGCTTAAACTAAACGAAACAAAACCGGTCTTCTTCTTTCTTCTCCAATATTGGTTCACAAATTACGAACCATGACGAACAACCCGACTTAAATGAAAGCAGCGTCCATAATTACACTTCCAATTATGGTTAATAATTGGAGTATTTAATTATCAAATAAAAGTAAATGAGTTTGGAACGACTTGAGGCCAGGGCATGGCTGAGGGCTAATTGATTGGCCACAGTCGTTTAGTAAAGCCGACAATTTTAAGCAGTTTCTCAGGAAAGACTTTGATTCCAGTCTTGTTCTTTGGGTTGTTGGCCTTGGAAACGACAAAGATATGAGATGTATACGGTCTTCCAGCCGTTGGGCACTTGGTCTGGTCCTCGGTGTAATTTTTTATTGAGAAGTTGAGGAGAGAGTACAAAGACGAAGAGGTAACCAGCATCTTCTCTCCCAATTTTTTATACGAGGCTATTCTCAGGTCAATGAGTTTTTGATGGGAGACTCAAGGTGAAAAGGGAAGATTCCTTTTTTAAGAATTAGACATTGTCTGAAGCAGGTCCGTGAAATGAACAGTCTGTCTGCCTCCTCCGAACAATCTAACCCTTTAACCATATCTCGCATCATCAACCTAAACTCCTTTTTTAGTTCAGCATCTAAATAATGGGATACCCATGTGTGATGTGTGTGCTGTGCAATCAAATCAGAGATTAGATATTTATTTGCGAAAAAAGATCAAAATATTTAAATATTTGCAGAAATATGACTTTTTACTAAAACCCAATAAAATGTCTGATTTTTTAGTTCAAAATCAAAATACTGGGTCACCCATGTGTGATATATGTGAAATCAGAGATTTGATATTCATTTAGGATAAAACTCCAAAATATTTAAATTTTCTAAAAAGAATATGATTTTCTGCTAAAAAAACAGTAGTCTTCCTTTATTCGACCTGATTTGGCTTATGTATGAATAAGAAAATAAATATTTGACCTACGAATATAAGACAAAGCCACGTATATAAAATATTCACGCCTTTTTTTCAAAATAAAATCTTTTTTAAATCTTTTTAAAAAATTTGGATTTTCATAAATATCCCCATCCCTGAAATATACAATCTATTCTTAAGATGCGAGTACGCACTCAGATTTCTTAAAATCAAAAATGGCAAGTAGAGTAATCCCAATAAGGTATGCCCCATTTCAAACGTAATTAAATCAAAACTTGAATCAACTAATTGAACTTATATTAAAATCGAAATATAGCTTGTGACCAATTCAAAATGTGTGTATTTTTATTTAACATGCAGCATACACGCGTTTAGCCAACAGGCAACTCCATTTTGGCTTACAGCTTACAACACATCGAACCTGATGCAATTAAGAACGTAAAACAATGGGATACACGGCCTCGTCCACCGTCCCACTTCTGCCCTCAGGATGATTCAGACTCCCATTAATTCTTCTGTCCATGTGAAAACCGCACGTGTCATAAATCATACGTGAGGAGATGAGTTGAGAAAAAAAGATTCCAGTCAAACTTTTTGTCTAACGAAAAGCATTATTCAATCATCTCCGTCGTCCAGCTTTTATGTAATCAACGGTTAGAAGTGTGGAAGCGAGTCTAACATACAACACACGTTGTTGGCGTTATGCATTTATGTTAAAGCAAGGTACAGCATCGATGGCGGGATTTTTCAATTTTTTCGAATTTTTGTACCAAATTCAAGGTCATTTGAAAAATTCTTGAATTGGATGAACGAATCTTACGTTGGCATAGGGATAATTTAGGGGAAAATGAATAAAACCTTCGTGAATTGTAAATTTATTTTAATTCTTTGTAAATATCACCGTTGCTATGGTCTTTCGTCCATGCCAACGTATGTTAATTGCACTGAAAGCCGGACCATGCAACGACGGATTCCGGGATTGCAGAAGTACGGCGTGGTGTCGAAGCAGGTATGTCCAAAGCAACGCACACGTGTAAACTTCCCAACCCATCCCCCGCAATCTTGAGAGGTCAAACACACTTGACTTGACTTATGGGCAGACGGAAGACGTGCCAAGTGAACCAAGTCCGAGATTCTCGAGACGAGGGATCACGGTGCGTTTTCCCATCTCAGTCAACTCAGAACTCAGAACCCCTCGAATTATGACCAAAGAACATCTTCTCAAGATATTTCTGAAGAGCTTCGACTTAAAAGCCTTCACGGTTCAATAGGACGAACCTTTTGTGCCTCACGTCTTAATGTCGTAGATTCCCTGTTGCCTTTGATTTGAATTTTGAATTTCCAGGCGTCTCCTGACTTTCTGTTTACAATTCCACCGAGTGAAAAAGGGATAAGAGCAGGAACAGCAAGTGATAAATTAAATGTCGTGTGACGGTGTACCCAGTTTTGTGCAGATAAGCTCAATTGAAGTGGGACACGAAGAGGAAAACCGAAAAGGAATAAGCGTACGACATAGCGGCTTGGCCAAGTGAGCCCACACGAAATGACGGTGAAAAGTGGAAATTGTAAACTCGTAATAAAGAGTCTTGTGTCCTTTACTTTTCACTCCTGTTTCTTTGTGCCTGATTGCTCTCAAATAAAAGCCGTAAAACCGCAATTTGGAAGGATACAATGAAAAGCGGAGTAAAAACTTGACATGAAAATTAAAGATTCTTTCAACAAGTAAGAAAAGTAATGGGCGGTCGGCCTGGCACGTGGGTGTTGGGTGTGGAAGGCAAAGGCAGTCATTAAATGTGAACCAAATCAACAATCAACTGTCACACGCCATTTAGTCACTTCAGCTCCAATAGCAATTCAATGCAACGTAAAAACCCAGCATTCAGCATTCATACCACAAAACAGTCAATTTAAGAAAATGCCTCATATTTGCTGTGAAATGTGGAATTGGCGGCATGGGAAATTAACCGAATTGCACATTGCACTTGTACATAGCTTAATAATTCAAGCCATTTTAATTTAAAATTAACACAATGCACAGATTCACGTCTTGAATATTGCATACGCAGGCTCCGATACAAAAAAAAATGGATTGATTTTTCCTCAAAAAAATGCTTAAGAAATACAATATTAAACCAAGGAAGTACATAAGCACTAAAATATAGATTGCTTATAAATAATAATTGGTTAATCAACGTGTGAAAAGTTCATCTCACTGCAAAAGTCGAAACAGAACTTGAAAGAGTTTGAAGACTGAGTTAAACTGGAACAAAAACTTTGAACCTGGATCGAGAGATGGCGGAGAGATCGCTTTTATCAAAGATACGAGTTTCTATTTTTGGAACCAGGAACCAGCATCCGAGATCCGAGTCTGTGTAAAAGGTTCAACTCCGGGATGAACCCTTTCGCTTTCATGTGTACCTAAATGCCTACGCTTTTCTGTGCAATCCGTTTACGGAACAGTATAGCAGAGCCCAAGCAACAAGGTCTGCGGTGCTCGGAGTCAATGTATTTGCATATGACATGACTAATTGTAGGATCACGACGTCATACTGCATTTCGCATATTTTTCTTCAAAATTTGGAATTAACAAAAATTTCTTTGCAAGTTTATGCAATTCATTTGTGTTTTATGCTTTTACTTGCAACAACAATTTAGGAGAAACCAAAATTGCAAAATTGCAGAGAAAATTGAGAATTTCCCATCAGAACAAGTTAGGCGAAAATTCTCTATTGCTGTCCAGCAGACGCCGATGTCGACAGATGGTTTCTATATATTTCCGTCAAATTATGTTCGCATTTAACTAGCGATGATTGGAATATGGTGTGATGCAAGTAGCTGCGAACCTTTCATGAGGTTGTTAGTCAAATGGTCGATTGAAGTGGAACGAAAGGAGCTACTGTTCCAAACGCAATTATTTAATTAAGGATCCCGTGCAGCCTCAGGTCAGGACTCAGGACAGGGCTTTTTCCCTTACTGAAAATTGTCCGGAAGCATTAAACAAAAGCAGTTCATTCGTAATCGTAGCAAAAGCAATATGCGCTCTGTCCAGGTGTTGATGGATGTTATATGTTATGCAGACGAATCGACCACTTCACCCGGGTTCGGAGTCGGTGTTGGTCCCGAATACTGAATGAGCTTTTAATACCACCAGGTACACAGTACGTTCTATGTAAAGGTGTATAAACATGAAGTCTATTATTATGCTTTTACACAGAGATGTTGGGCCGTGTGCTCAATCTTAACTATCGAAGCAAAATACACCGATCAACATAAAAGCACAACAGTCAAAAACAGAATGAACGAACGAATCAAATATTTACTTCTTAAACTAAATTAATGAAATGATCTACAAATATTTGTATTTCTCAAAGCATTCTATGAATTTTTTTGAATGTATCGCTATTTACAAGAAATTATTTGATTTTAATGATTTTAATATTCAAATTTTGTTGCTAGTTCCTGAATTTTTCAAATACCCTTGAAATAATACCAACAAGCTTGCAAAATCACTGAATGGCTTATTAGTTAACATTTTTCAAGATCACCTTTAACCCTAATCTCTCCGACACTATCCATTTCCTTAGAAAATATTCGAGGGCTGTCTAAAAAAATTCAAGGCTCGTTCATTGAAAGGTGTCGAATTATTGCGTGTGAAGATGGGTAATTCGCTTTCACGAAGGCCTTCGCGAATGTGAGGCAACTGTTTCTTTCGGTCGCGAAGGCTTAATCCTCAGCCGACGTGCCTTTTTAAAGCCTTCGTGAGTGCGAAGGCCACAACTTTGCCCATCTCATGTACTCAGATACATACAAAATCAACACCATAGATAGTTACTTTGACTTCGCCTTCGCCTTCACGAAGGCCTTCGCGAAGGGGGTGTACTTATGTTTTCAAACGTGTCGGGTGCGAAGGCTAAAGGGTAAGTTCTCAATATTTGAGCCTTCGTGGAGCTTTTGCGAGTGCGAAGGCGACAACTTTGCCCGTCTCTGGCGTGAAAGTCTCATATCTAGAAGAATCAAAACTTTTGTGACAGCCCTCGTACAGTATTCTAAACCTTAATAAAATAACTGCAGACTTTTAAATTTTGTCTGTCCGTGATCACGATAACTCGACTAATACT
>JAQFXZ010002134.1:0-10150 GCA_034694025.1 Ceratophysella scotica | reverse complement strand
TCTACTCGTACTCAGAAGTGAACCAAATACGACCGGAAATCCGAATCCCCGATACGTACTGATGACTTGATGACGATGAACGATGACGGAAACCTCAGAGAAATGCTGCACCAACAAACAAGATTTCAGAAGAACCCAAGCAGTAGTCCTTCCAAGAGAGAAAGTCCGAATTATTTCCTATTTCATTTTTTTTTTAAATTTCTAGTAAATAATTACATGCGTAATGCAGCAATATTGTATATTGTATAATACATAAATGACATACCTAAGTAGAATGGTGTATCCCGAAAATATACCGCTCCGGCCACGATCCCCATGAATTCCCCAGCGGTCAGTCAGTCAATAACATTATAAATACATTTTTTTCATGTAGCAGCAGCGTTTTTTTGATATTGCGTTGCAGAAAAATGGCATGTGCCTCATTGCCTGACAAATACTCACATATTACATGTATGGATGAACTTTCTCCTGTCTTGCCCATTATTAGCTTATTTTCGAACAGCTTTCCTTGCAAATGAGATATTGAAATATGTTCTATAGATTTTGTACAACAACGATGTATCACATGCATGCAACAGTTATCAGTATGGATTTATGGCAACACTCCAGTTGTTTCTACACATGCATTTATTGAACCTTTCACGAAATAAGTATGTTGAGTACATGTTAAAATTAATATTTTAATTGAAATAAACCAATTTAAATGGAAAGAAGCTGAGTTGGAAGAAGGAGAGCATGCAGGTAGCATGTGTATCAGAACAGCATGTGACGAGAGACTATAACCTGCGCGAGGCCGGGAAAGCTAAACTAACCAATCCTGGCCCATACAACCAAGTCCGAAGTAATAAAACACGGGTATAATTTAATACTTGCTTGGCTTCAGCGTATACGTGATCTTGGAGCCAAATACGGCATCATCACTCATCTCACTCTGCGAAAAAGAAGACTTGTCTCGTCTCGATGCAGAATGTAGGACTTGGCGTAGCCGCATGCATCTGAAAATGCAACAGACGAGGACAGATACGTGTTTGATTAAGTTCATTATTTTCTCCTCTTCTGTTGCAAAGTAATTATCATATCATACTAGGCCAAGTTGTGATTGTAGTCTCTGTTATTACAAGAAGGTATGTCGTGTTTCACTATGAGTTTTAGGAGGTACTCAAGTATACTTCTTTAAGCCATAAGCAGTTTGACTTGACTGCAGTTTAGGTAAAATCTTGATTTTGTAGGTTGAGCCTGAATTGGGGTCAGTTTAACTTTTCAATTAAACATTCAGATAGTGTGCAGAACAGATGCAGAGCGTGTGTTGCAAACTTAGTGCTTCAAAAACGAGCTGGTTGGGCCGCCGCCGCCATTTCAGCTATATTAGCGCTGGCTTTAAATATTCATCGTTTATTAGTTGGCTCGAGACGCCTGAATTGGCTAAAAATTGATTTATTCAGCATGAATGACAAAAACAGCTTCAGAAAATTTCCAACTTTTTCTAGTCGATTTGTTACCATATTGGATTGTTTTTGAATTTTATACCGCAAAGCATCAAACCAAAAAAAAAACAATTTTCAAGTTCACATGGACGAATGATCCGCTATCAACTGTAATTAGTAGACAAAAATAGAATTTGCAGCGCAAGGCCGAGATACTACCATTTTCCATAAGACGTAATGTTAATATTAACGATTTTTTCATAAATTCGAAGAATAAGCTTAAAATGTTAAAGCATTCGAAGGCTGCTGGCTGCTTCTATTTTCTTTTGGTTATTATTCCGATAGCTCGTACAACATTGGGTCTTGACTCTTCCGCTCACACTGCAAAGACAATTATTTTCGTCCATAGTTACCCTTACTTACTGTACAGTAACTATGTGCGGACGACCAACTCAATATCATGGCCCACGGACGGCCCACCCTAGCGAAATGCATTGTCCTGTTCTCGAATAAATTCGAAATTTTACCTATATAGCCCAGCATTGTATTGTCTATTGTTTGAGCTACGATGGATCTTCCTCACAGTTCTATGCCTTCAGAAAGAAATTACGAGCTACACTGGCTCTACAGTATTTGTTCGTTAGAAGCAAAATATGCCAAGTTTTATTCGGTATCCGTTGTAATTTGCAATATGGTAATATCTGTTCCTTCTCGATTCCTTGTGGCTTGACTTTGTGCAATTTCTTTGTATTGAATATTAAATTAACGCTTGGCTGCAATGTCTCAAGAATAAACTCATAGTTCTTAATCTCTCCACAAGATATATCCATTCTTTTGCTGTTGAGCATAAGGAAGTCGTAAGTATTTTGTAAAACATCCTTCCCTGGCCAGGCCAGGGCTGGCACCTGATGTCACGATAGATGAAGATTGTGCTCACGTCAATTTTAAGCCTGTTTTTTCCCTTCTGATAGGAATTGGGAAAGGGTTGGTAAACATTGGGTAGGCCTTCATGTTCAGTTTCAGTGCAATTTATTGCAAATTGTTTGTGCACACACTTTTTGTAACTTTTTTCTTCCAAGTCGAATTTACATTTCTTTCTGCAGTGTAAATGTTACTTTATAGTTACAGAAGATATGATGTGGTTCTTCTAAGTAGAAAAGGCAGATAAAAGGTTTTGAGGTTTGTGAATATGTATTGCCTTGTATGGAAATGGCAACGAGGGAATACAGAATTGTTATCGATTTAGTACTTTTTTAGACGAGTCTTCCTTCTGACTCCTTGCCACTTCCAATTCCAAGAAGAGATGGAGATAGAGCAGTTTGCTAGAAGTCAAGCACAAGCCAAGCCAGGACATGAAGTACAAATAAAAGTTGTACAATACATTCCTGATAGTTCTACTTGCAGTTGTCGTTTGCCGTACTATTTGTACTTTCAGTTCTCTTGAATGCAATAATATTTTTTATATCTCAGAACCACGCCATGCTTAGCTTAGCTTTATTGGAAAGGAGAAATGATGGGTTTCATATTCGAAAATGGAAGAGTTAGGATGGTTTTTATTGTGCAAATAAAATACAGACGAAGTCTGTAATCCTGACTTGTGGTTGGACGTGCTGACTGAGCTTGAGCTTCTGCTGAGCCTTTAATCAGTAGCTAGTGCCGAAATGTTGTAGGCAAGGAGCGTCAGGGATTACAGGACTGGATTTACTTGCTGGAAATTGATGGTGATGATATGATGCAGAAGAACACGGTTCTTCACTTTGAATTGTCTGGTTTAAGTTACATAAATGTGTTATGGAATTCGAACAGGTATGCATTTCGCAAATAGATTTGCATTTTTAGACGAGGGTGTAACTGTGGCAAGTGGCAATTGATTCCCTTCGTTGCTATGTCGAATTCCCTGGTAGCGTTTGAGTTTTCGGCTGCAGACTAGATTCGTTTAAATTGCTACCTACACATGGAATTAAATTGTTATTGCATTGCATTGAGTGTTATTGAATTTGGACATTCATTGAAAGCTAATTGCATAATAATACCACGTCTTATGTGATTTCTTCGAATTGAATTGAAAAATGAAGTAATTAGGAGACTAAAAAATTGCATCTTTGATAATTGATGGTCTCAAATTGAGAGTTTTCAAAATATTACAGGTCTTCACTAACTAATTTTGGGGGAATACGAAATTGGATTAGGACTTTGAATGAATGGCTCAATGCATGCCTTTATGCTTATGTGCATTGATTCACATTTGTGGTGAGTGAGATGAGCGAAAAGCAAAAACTGGCAAAAATTGATAAACAACTGGCTGGCAGATTTGGATATGACTCTTAAAATATGACGCGGATAACTAAGGCGCATCGAATTTTAAATGGAGATTGTTTTTGATTTTGAAGTTTCTGACGTGATACAGAATTCGCTTAGCTCAGTTCAAATATAACACTGAGGAACTTCCATTTTAATGTGTTAAAAAGGAGAAGTGAAAATATCTTCCGTTTGATTTGTTAGTTTTATGTTGTGCAACAAGAGTACAGAGGTACTACGTCACAATTACACATTTAAGTAAAATAATATTTGTACTAATTCAGTATAACGTGAAATTCAGTGTGCATTACAGCAGTACGCGCTTCCACGCTTAATTATTTTTTGTATTTATTCAGAAATAGCGTCACAGTTTCATTGAAAGTAATGTGCATCCCCTTCTTCCCGTTCATCCATTTGTCATGAGAATGAATAAATATTAGCTGTAACAATAACAATAAAGATTTCTGATGTACAAACAAGCATTAGGCTAGGTGCTGAAATTTTCAAGGTTGATATGCCACTGCTTTGGGGGAGTAGCTGGCGACTGATCTGGCTGCTGAGTGGGACCTGTTCCCCATCCCATTGCTCGAACTAAATGGTAAAAGTGTGAATGACAGGAGACCCGGGATGAAATATTCCTAAACAGTTCTCCTATATATGGGACGTGGGTTGGAATGAATACCTAAACTGTTCCCAAACAAAAAAAGTCCTCGCTCCAGAACATCCGCGCTCCAGTGCGAATGCGAATGAGATCTCTTGGTCGAGCAATTTGGGTGGGGTTTCAGTGATCCTGCAAGGCGGAGAGTGAGGAAGCTGGCGATGCCGTTAACTATGGCAAGTCTTCCGCAAAAATTAAGTAACCTGAGTCTAAGAAACTAGAGCTAGTCAAAAGAAACTGTAATTAGAAAATAAGAATCACGAAATAAAGCCATCCAATTTGTTTAAAATGAAAAAAAAAGCAATAACAAGTTAAACGGAAGGTAAAATGTCGCGTCAAATTATAACCGAATATTTCCAGTAAATACTGGTTTATACGAGTATTTGGAATTGGAAGGCAACTAGGAGCAAACTGAAAATTATAACACTTAGGATGTTCAGTGGCATGGTAGTGGTAAAAATGCATAGAATACTAAACTTGACACATTTACATTTCACTTTCGTGTTTGAGGATAACCCAATCTCTGTAACCAGCTGACACGAGAACGAGCCATAGTTAAATGTGAGACAAGGTTAATTTGACTTGGTTATAAGCAGTTGTGAATATGGATTCGCAATTATGACTACTTAGATCAAAATAATGGTGCATGTGCAGACTTTTAATTACGAAGTACCGCTATGTTACAGAAATAGAACAAGAAGATCGAAATGAATGAACCTTAGAATTGTATTTACTATTTCATCATGACTCATTGACTTTTCTATTTATACTTTGTACTTGGTACTAATTAGATACGCGCAAAATCGCATACTGATGAGTTACAGATGAGCTGTACTAATTTTCTGAATGGAAAGGTGTTTCGTCTCAGTTGCACTGCTTTCCGTCACGAATCAGTTTCAGCTTCAGTACGCAATACACAACGCATCAAGTAGACAGACAGTCACCCATTCAATTTCACAATGAAGTTTTTTTTTAGGTTTAGCTTTAGTTTAGTAGGTGACGTTGTGCAGATGAATGTTTGGGCTTGTGCACATGATGGGATGGGAATGGGATCACCAGGATCATATCATCTATCACCACCTCAACTCTTTCCGTGCTAATAATTCAGCTAGTTCGCTCGGCAATGGGTTAGATTTCCGATTTGCCATCCAGAACGCTGTACGAGCAGAGCAATATCGGATTTTTAAGTAGGCACTCAGTCCGACCTTGGATTTAAATGCCCGCAGATAACTAAATTGTTGCTTGCGGTTCCACCAAACCGCAGAACGTAATTAAACCGATATTTGCATTTACTAGTTCCAATTCCAAGTAGTGGTCGTTGGTCGTAGTTTATGTGGCACCATAGATGGGCAAAAGGCCCTCCAGAGGGCCGGAGGGCCCGTTTTTGCCGGAGGGCCGGAGGGTCGGAGGGCCGGAGGGCCTACTTTAAGTTTCCCTAATGTTAACATATGGGGAAAGGCCCTCCGGCCCTCCAGAAGGGCTTTTTTGGTCAGAAGGCCGGAGGGCCGGAGGGCCTAGGTTGGCTCGGATGGCCGGAGGGCCGGAGGCCCTAACATGTGCCCATCTATGTGTGGCACACGCATACTGGCCCATGCAGTACTTACGTTATATAGTTTTGAACTAGGTGAGATGGGTAGTGGTTAGGATCTACAATTAGGATGACTAAGGATGACATCAATTCACAAAATCACAAAACAATTCACCGTAAAAATCAAGTCTAGTTTCAAACTTGAATCACAGATTCAAATAAATTGGAAGGCTTAAATAAAGGAAATAATGCCTTCTGAATCCACCCACAGCTAATTTTAACACTTTAAATATCTTAATATTCGAATTAAAACTTTTCCATAGTCAATGTCAATATCCTAGTTCAAATAATTTTAACATAATAAAAGCAAGTCTTTTTGCAGTCAAAATCGAATCAGAATATCAAAGTCATTGAAATTAGTGGATTTCAAATAAAGTTGTATCAAGTATTGATTATGCTAGTTAAGTGCTGAATTATGTGAAGATCACAATTTAAAAAAAAATCCTGTGTTTATAAGCAAAGTCTTCAAAATCATGATCCAAATTCACCAAACTTCTGTAAAGATCAAATTCTCAACTCAAAATCGACACGAAACAATTTCTGTCGTCAAACTCGATTTACGAAACTAAAATATTTGTAAATAGAGAATATTTTTCTGATTCACGATTCACGATATCACTTGATTTGCAAATGATGAGCTTATTTGCAATTAGCGTTTATAAAAATCAAATTCGGGTTGTTTGAAGAAAGTCTTCAAAATCAAAGTTCAGATACAAGGGAAAAAAAAAACAAAAATTAAAATTGAAACCCACTTGGTGTCCATATTTTACTACTTGGCACTTGACATACCGAGAATGAACACAATTGTACCAGTTACACATCTTGCATCTGCACAAAATTCAATTTCGACGCATGTCCTTGACGGATAGAATGAAATGAAATCTCTTAATTTGGACGATTGAAAGGTTTTTGAATATTTTTCTATGCATACAATACATGCGTATTACATTACATTACGGCTAGATGTATTAATCAAGTATGTTTATTGCCATTCATCATGTAAAATGTCATAATGTCTTAAGCGTTTCATATTTTTTTAGAGTTCCAAGTTCCTAGCAATTTAGTTAGCGCGTGTGTGTGTAGCCATGAGGATTCGAACTTGGATCTGCCAATCATTGTTAAGCCCGATATTAATATTGCAAATTGTGTGGCCTTTGTAGTAAACTACGCGGAATTGCAGACGGAACGAGATAAGTGTGTTCAATGTCCGCTGAGTCGTGGTGAATCCAGTTCCAGTTGTAGTGTCCATGTACTCGTCATTCGTTGGTCTTCCTTATCTCCCTCTAGATTAACCCTATCTCCATAAATACTACGTAAGCAAAGCGGAATTTCGGTAACACTGAAAACTGAGATATAAAATATATAACAGAATACGAGCTTTCACTGGCAATGGTTGCGTAGGCAACTGGCATTGGCATTTGCGACAGCCACAGCCACTCAATTCTCGACTTCCAAGAGCTGAGTTTGTGTATCATTCCTTAATCTGCTCAATTATATTTTGTTTTAAATTTGTTTTGAGTAGCAAAACTGTTTAATGCTGAAGATAGTGTTAGGTATGGGATTCGTTATTCGGAGAACTGCTCGTTTCCTCCAACTCGGCAAAATACGCATTTGGAGTTGAGCTTGAGCTTATTTCTATATTTGAACTCAATGATGACGCAAGTAAATGACAATGACAGTCTTTCCGGTCTTTCGTGCTTGTTAGCCATTTCAAATGCGTGTTGCGCATAATTGCTAGGATTGGTTTTATACAAGGCATCAATACGATTTGCTAGTTTCTATGAACAAAATAATGGTCGAGTCGAGAAGGAAAGACTCATGTTAATACTTGAAAAGTTTAATTCATTTGCTCAATATTTTAGTACTTATTTTAGATTTTAGCTGCACCCGCTAAAGCAAGTCGGAAATGTGTAATTCTTCAAATATATGTATTTAGACAAGCTTTATTTTCTATGACAATTTCTACAAAGTAGTTAACGATGAAGATGTGTGTATATGTGTTTCCATATGTGTTTCTATCCAGTTTTGAACTCTTCCTCCGATAGATGAAACTCTGAAACTGTGTGCCCTATCCTGTGCTGGGTGCTTCCTCTTTAAATTCGTTTTATTCCTATTTCCTAAGGTCAACCTGTCAAGTGTTTAAGTTTTGTGCCTAGAAATGCAAAATTACGGTTGCGCGGCACGCAGCCACCGAATACGAAACGCTTTCCTGAATGGACAGTTCGATATCGATGTGCATTGATTAGATTCATAATTCATAATTGAGGTTTTAATTTGGTATGTTGCATGGTCATCATAAACTTATGTTTACAATATTTCATATTTCGATGGGCTGTTTAATGTTTAGGTTCGATTCAAGACAAGATTCTTATTCATGACGTAAAGATGCAAAGCAAATGCTGTATTTCTCGGGTTCTATCTTGTATCACAAATGACTTGTGAAACTATTTGCTCATTGAGTTTAATTTAGGTTCAATGAGTCCCAATTTAATTCGCGGTTAGGTTACGATTCCTAATTAAATACAATACGAGAGTGAGTACTTAGACCAAGTTCAACTCAAGGACTAATAAATCTAGTCAAGTCTTAGCTTCAAACAGTCGTTTGTTTTGTTCCTGAAGCCGGAAGCTCGAGGTGACGTGTTTGTATTTCAAATTGTAGGTTTGACGTGCGACCTACCACCAACGCATATTTCTACATTGCATTTCTGCATTCTGTGCAGTGCTTGCTTTCGTATTAGAATATAGAGATCAATTCCTATTAGGCATTAGATGATAATCCATGTATGTCCTATGTCCCATGTCCGTATTGAACGGACGTTCCGTTAAAGAGCAATTAGCCTCAGCTCAAGATACGAGAACTGAAAGTCAATTTCCTTTTCCACTACAGATAAAGGGAAACAATGCACTGATGATGACGTTTTGGAACTAGAAGAGTGTGAAAGGCGTGAGTAAGTGGTTGAGAGTTGAAATTTGGGCAGTAAGCAGTCAGCCAAAGCTGAGGCCTTGTCTGATCAATGTCAGGGCCGGCCCAGCATGATCGGGGGCCCTATGTGAGAAAATCGTTTTTTTAATAGCTCCACAGCAATTTGGTTACTTCAATATTCTATGGCTTGTATTTTCTATAGAACCATGAGAAATATTTCATTTTGCATAATAAATCGTACCAGTTGGAGAAATTATAACTACCCGCACATTTGATACTAGAATATCATCAAATTATCTCCATTCTAAACTGAGATAAACTCTTCCGCAATTAAATGACTCTAGTGGAAAACACGAAGGCTGTTTCAAAAGTTTTGACCGATTGATTGGGGAAAAGCTGTAAAACGTAGAAAATGAACGAACTGAGCTGAAACCTTAACACCACAATTAAGGAATGATCAAGTTGCACTTCAGTAAAAAACATTAGATAAATATGTCCATACGGACGTCCTCTATTAAACCTTTAGTCAAGCATTTTTTTTGTTTAAAAAAATCAAAATTTAAAAAATTTTGCCTCCGCATATTTTACGCGAAATTTCTACAATTGAGCAGATTAAGACTACCATGTTTTCGGTCAAACAATTAATGTAATGCAAAAAAAATGAGAAGAATTTATAACAAAATTGATCTAAAAATAAAATTTAAATTCTCGACTAAAATTCGAATAAAGGCTGAATCTTTTATCCAATTCTTAGCTAGAATTTTCATTAGTACTGAACGAGAATTAACGGTTGATGCAGGTAGGCCCACGTGGTACATAATATACCCTGGTAGAGTTACATATTATACAACCATGGTAAGGGCTTGCTGGAAGCTGGAATTGACAAGCGATTTCATGGAGTTTCCCCAGAACCTAACCTTACCTAATGCAACTCCGCTGTCTTGCACGCCACGCACGTTGAACTTTACCTAACCCGGCTCGAATTTGTCGTTTATCGAGTGTATTTTCTTTGGAGCATGTCTGTGTATACCACAGGCCTCTGTCCTTAACTCAACGTGCAGCCACAAGCCAGCCTAAACAGACTCAAATTAGTCGCACCTCAGGCATACTTTTGTATGAAACAATAAAAATATGATATAATTTAATAAAAACACAGTATAATTATTTTCCCTAGAGCACAAGAAATATGTTTGATGAAAAAGACACATTTTAAATGTGAAACGAACTATTTCTGATATACAAAAGGTAATATTTTTGTT
>JAQFXZ010002133.1:0-10153 GCA_034694025.1 Ceratophysella scotica | reverse complement strand
AGATCGTAACAAACAAACGAGACCGAGCTAGAATTTAGTGAACATTCCCCAGAGACCAACCAAATTTTAGGTGCATTAGAATTTCCTCTGATATTATGATCGTGAATTTCGTGAAGATTATGTTCGTATACCCTGTTACCGGTACCACGTAACTGAAATGACATTACCATTAGCCTAACCTAATGCTACGTTCTCATATATTGCACAATCTGTGCAAGCTTGTTCATTTTGCCAGAAGCCAGAATAAACTTAAGATTATCCTGCACTAATGTCTGGAACTATTAAATATATGTGTTCAAAAACCTTGGTACCAATTTAAATTTAGTAGTACATGCTGCAAATCAAAAAATTTCTTGAGGAACTGCCAACTGCCAAATAGTGAACATTCCCCTCCTTTTTGTATAATAGCGGGTATTTGATAATGAATTGTTTGGTGTGATTGAAGTGAAACGTCAATGTGGAATAAAAGGATGTCCTATATACTGATGTACAGTACAGATATACATGACGTTCCAATTTCCTATTGCGAAGAATACAAAATGACTTTCTTCTTTCTTCCCACACGGAAACTATGAAATGGGTTGATCTGTGTCTGATCTTTCACAATCAGCATTGGGAGGTCATTGACCCAGAAAGACAAACTCCATGTGGACTCATTGTGATTGGACGCTTGTTAGGAAGCTCTGTGCCTATTGGTCGGCTTTGATGACGCGTCTTCTCAAAATTCAAAGTTCCATTCAGCAAGGATGAAAGGCGGAAATTCTTGAACTACACAGACGTTGTGTATTGGGCTCATTGGGCATGTAAGCGCACTACACACCAGTTGCGTACTTGGTCTCTGGGGTTCGATAAACTTTCTACACAACGTTTGTATTTGGGCTCTGGCGCCTGATTCACAAGTACACAACTCAATATTTCCCTTCATAAATAAAGATAAAGATTGAAATGGCGTTGCCGTTGGAAATACTTGGAATATGGGATGCGTTAATCACCAGCAGATAAATATATAGTTATCACGATTCGAGATCGAGAGACCTTCTTCGCATGCTTCTGCAGATATTTCGGTAATATGTTGCATAGCCCCTTAATTCTTCGTCAAAATAAAGAAACAAGAGTTTGAGTTGAAAGCGGTTCCTTCCAACTCCATATATAGGACACTATGTACTACGTTACGTTGGAGTTCAAACTCAAAACTCAACTGGCTTTCATTAATTAACAATTGATTTTCAACATTACGGGATCCAGTCATTATTCTAAAATAAGTATTAATATTTTGTTAGATGCGTTTTCACACACAACCGGATAAATACAAACAGTTTCTGGAGATTTTGCATACGTATCAGAAGGAGCAGCGGAACATCAAAGACGGGCAAGCTCCGTCTGCAAAACACTTAACTGAGCATGAAGTTTACTCGCAAGTGGCAAAATTATTTGAGAATCAGGAGGATCTTCTTCAGGAATTTGGACAATTTCTGCCTGATGCAACCAACCATCAGAACACGGTAAAGGTCAATCTCAATAACAACTACTCACTGCTATTCTCGTACATATATTAGACCTACTTGTGTGTTGTGCTACGTTGAAAAGGTACATAATGGCCATGATGGCAGAAAATACGTCAACCGTCACCCTACTTTGAATTTGCAATAACTTTAGTTGCCTATACTATCTATAACTCGTTGTTATGAATATTGAGAGCCTTAGTCGCCAGCGAAATTCGAAAAGGAAATTCACCATGTATTCACGGCGACGGAATTGCTAGGCTCGGCTGTACTTACTTTGATTTGAAAACAAAGCAGACTGACAGCAAACGTCAACAATCAACAACGTAGTCAATACGTAACCATTTCAATTTTCCTTTGACGAACAACGAAATTAAATAACCTTAACCTATTGAATATACCCAAAATATACCTATAATCTGCATTATCTACTATTATGTAAAAGAGAGATTTAATTCGGGATTCGGGACGGGGTTCGTCAGCTTTCTTTCGTATAAAGTTTGACTTAAAAACTTGTAAAACCTAAGAAAGGCATACAGTAGTTCTTGAGCTTTTTCAATTTTCGATAGTACCTGCACCATAAAGGCGGCTCTGCTCTAAATTCAATATTTTTGCTGCGGGAATTAATTGCTCCAGCTAAGAACAATCGTTAAAACTTACAGACTGCCATCGATCAAGCCAAGAAGAGTGTGAAAATGAATCGAGAATTCCAGCCAGTCCAGCCGAAGATAACTCCAGCTCCGGCTCCAAAGCGTCCCACGCTCCAACCTCCAGCCGAGCGGAAGAAGCCAAAGGCAGTGGTTGCACCGCATTCGGCAAAGGAAATCACATTGGTTGAAGCTGGGAGATATGGCACTCTCAATGAGTTTGCTTTCTTCGACAGGGTGGGTCTCCATATTTAGCTAAATACCAGTCCTCTCACATTTAAGTATAAAGATGAAGTTGATTGTAACTGATACTGATATGATATCTAGACACGACAAGCTCTACACCATCCGGATGTGTATGATAACTTTCTTCGTTGTTTGGAGCTGTACAATGAAGAAGTTATTTCCCGGAGTGAGCTTCTGCTCCTCATCAGTCCATTTTTGAGCAAGACTCCTGACTTGCATAATTGGTTCAAAGACTTTGTTGGGATCAAGCGAATGGATGCTGGATCCCCATATTATGAACCCCTGACCAGTGGCATGCTTAGGAACGCTGAACCCAAGTTAACTGAGGAACAGATCATTGAAATTGGTAATTTGAATATGTCACTGTCAGGTTGAGTGATAGCATTGAAACAAACTATATAGTATCTAGTATCTCATTCATTCTCTGTTCTTTTCAGACTTCTCAACTTGCAAGAGACTTGGAGCGAGCTACTGTGCAATGCCTAAGAACAATATGCCACCGAAATGTAGCGGCCGGAACACTCTCCCGTTGTGCAAAGAGGTTTTGAACGATGTGTGGGTTTCATTCCCAGCATGGTCTGAAGACACCGCCTTCTCGAGTTCACGAAAGACAACATTCGAAGAGTGTATTTACCGATGTGAAGATGAACGTTTTGAGGTTTGAGCATCACATGATCAATTAAGAATATCTACTCATTAAAGTATTAAAGTATAACTTGAAGTATCACGAACTAACCATGTTAATATTGTAGCTGGACGTTGTGATTGAAACCAACGCATCGACTATTCGAGTCTTTGAACTCCTGGTCAAGAAAATGGCTCGAATGACACCTGACGAAATGGCTGAGTTTGTACTGGATGACTGTCTTGGCGGGACTTCACCTACTATTCACCAGAGAGCCGTTCGGCGCCTCTATGGCGACAAGGCACCAGAGATTATTGAGGGTTTGAAGAAGCAGCCGCATGTTGCTGTTCCGTTGGTGCTTCGTCGTCTCAAAGCTAAGGAAGAGGAATGGCGTGATGCACAGAAACAATTTAATAAAACTTGGAGAGAGCAGACTGAAAAGTTTTATTTGAAATCATTGGACCTCCAAGGCATTTCCTTCAAACAAAATGATGTCCGTGCTCTTCGTTCCAAGGCCTTGCTGAATGAAATTGACACTTTATTTGATGAGGTAAATTTGCATTAAAATGCGTGAATGACTATAAAAATATAATGTAAATGTATTTCCACAGCGTCAAGAACAACTAGCTACCAACTCGAGTGCAGCTATGCTTGGGCCGCATTTGACATTGCTCTATCAGAACCGTGCAGTTCTGGATGACGCTTGTAATCTGCTCCTTCACCATGTTCGTCGGCAAAGCAGCATTCAAAAGGACGACAAACGTCGAATCAAGCAACTTTTAAAACATTTCATGGCTGACTTATTTCATCACACACGAATGGATCTTTCAGATGACGAAGATGAGGGGACGGGTAAGGAAACAAATGACTATGGCTTCATTCCACAAAGATACTCTTAAAATAGGTGTCTAAATCAATCTCTGCATTCATATTCATTTAGGTTGTCCGGAAGATCAGCAACAACACCAACAGGAAGGACGTAAGAGTCCCATTGACTTCCCTACAAATGTATCCAGGAACAAAAGAAACGGAAAGCGGGGCAACGGAGTAGGCTCCAAGGTTGTTACCATCAAGCGAGAACCGGACGAGGATGGGAATCCTAAGGGAGAAGACAGTCGACTGGGGACTTTCCCTCATGCTACTTCCACTGAAGACGCGAGTGTAGGAGTGAGTTCCACGACAGCCATCTGGACAGAGCTGACACAGCGAAAGAAGCTGTCCACGGCTCAGGAGTCTCATGAGTCCAGACGAACCATTGCGAAACGAGAACTCAAACTCTTGCTGAGTGATGCTAAGTCTCATGAACTAACCAATGTGGGAACTACAGGAACTACATCTCTTCGGGACAAGGCCACACGAGAGTATTTAAGTGCAATATCCAAAGATGACACGGCTAGTGCAGCTTCCGCTGCTCCACCCGCACAGACTAAACGAAGGGCTTCTCGTCGAATGTCACAGCACGGTGGCGACTCTTCTACCTCTCAAACCGAAACAACGCATGGGCCTACCCAGCAACGAATCGTGACTATTCCAAATCCAGATGAGGTATATAAATATCTATTTGCAATTTACACTAAACAAAAATTGTTCCATGTTTCACGACGTTTGAATTCTGTGTTGCAGGATGAAGCCTACATATTGTTCTTTGCAAACAGTACGTGGTACGTCTTTTTGAGACTCCATCAAATTCTCTGTGAACGGCTCTCAAGAATGTGGAAAAGAGCGGAAACTTTAATGAAAGAAGAGTTGCGAGAGGATATCAAGAACTCTGCAGCTTACAATCTCAAAATGAAACCACGAAGTAAGTTATTGATTCATTTGTTGGTTGTTGGTGCTTAATGACTAGTAGCTAATGTGAGGCTAATTCCAGGTGAAATCGAGGTGGAGGACTACTACCCAACATTTCTTGAAATGATCCGAAATCTTCTTGACGGGAATATGGACGCCGGGTTGTATGAAGACACTCTGCGAGAAATGTTTGGGATTCATGCTTACATTGCATATACCATGGACAAAGTGGTCTCGAACGCTGTGCGCCAAGTAAGAATAAATTCCTTCAAACTTCAAACCCGTATGTTCTCCTATTCATAATAATACTGTACTGAAATGTCTGTTTCAACAATTTCAGCTTCAATCGCTGGTTACGGATGAGGTGAGCCAGAAATGCTTGGAGTTGTATCACCAGGCCAGCAAACGTGGAGGGGCGGGTGGCTTCTATTCCACGATGATTCAACGGACATCTCAAGAGCTCTGGTACCAAAAGAAAGCCGAGAAGGCTTGCTCGGAGGAAAATTGCATTAAAACCATGATTGTAAGTCCAGAAGTATTTGCTACTATTCGTCTCCTGCTAGCTAAGCATAGTATGTATTCTGAAATTGGTTTCTGGGAGTATTTGCGCCGCATCGCTACTTCTGACCTCACCTGGTTCAGCCTTGCTCTATGCTTGAGAAAATGCAGATGGAAGTACATTTATATTGGTGAGAACGACTGCAAGCTCGTGAAGTTTCTTCCCTTAACTTTTTTATAAATATCACGCTCGCCATGAATGACCATGTTTCTAGTATAAGTCTGGCTGAGTTGCACACATTTTCGGTTGTGTTGCGAGCGGGACGTAGCTTTGTGTTTGGAACTTTACGTAAGAAACTTTTCGTAAGTTTGAGTATCGCTATCCGAATTTTGTAGACACAGAGAAGAAGAATTCAAAATACCATTTTTCACGAAATGACCTTGGATTCTTAATTAGGCGCAGGTTTACCAAGTCAGACAATAAATTGAGAAGGTAGACTTTATGAAACGATGTGAGGGCCTATAGTTTAACCGTTCAATTTAATCCTGACTTTTCATTTTTCACTGCACTCAGGAACTGTTATCCAGGCCCAGCTCCGAGCCTCTGCCATGCACACAAGTAAAACGCTAGAATAGATTTGTGTTGGTACCTTGGAAAAGTGCCTTGATAGTAAACTGCACTAACCTACTCCTCCTGGGCAAAGGGAAATGGGTCTAAAATTGGAACTGACGTGAAGCTTAATGCAAATCACCGTTATCAAATAAGCGTCCTGTTCTCAACGAGAACCCAAACGCTTATGCAGCTGGATGCGGGATGTCTCGTTGGTGCTCGAATTTCTATCAGTACTTACTATCTCTTTCTAGTTCAAGAAGCATTGTCGAATGACGATGGAGCTTCTGGAGACCGAAGAAACTCCCGCGTTTGACATAGATCAAAAGGCGAAATACACTGCTTACGTGACCAAATTCTTGAGACCTGACAGTAATCTCTCGGATAATTTGAGAGTGCTAATGGGGGAAAAGCCCGTGTTCCTCTCCAGAAACATTATCAACTGGAAGAAGAAGAACCAGTTGGAATGGATCAGTGCCAATGCTAAGAAGGATGGAGAGACTTTGGTGGTGAACACTGTCCAGCCATCTGCGTCACAGCTCATGGAAATGGATATCAAAGTAGAGCCAGATGAAGAGCCGATACTGATTAAAGAAATTGACGGGAAGCTGTCAGAACCAGTTGACATAAAGGAGGACCCGGATGCAACCGACACTCCGACTCCCATGGAAGTAGACACTGTAGAACCAGTTGCAGCAAGCACCAGCACGGATCCTGCACCAAGTAGAAAGCGTAAAGCAGTTCCAATTAAAGTGGAACCGGAGGAAGAGTAAGTTGCTCATACTGAAAAGAAAATCCGAAGTTACTTGCAATTCTAATTTCTAATGAGGAGTTGGTGCGGCAGGAATTTAAACTCTTTTCCATATTTTAGGAAAGAGGTAGAAACGGCAGATAGCCCGTTAGAGCAGCTGGTTGTGAACAAGAAATTTGAGCCGAATGCAAGTCAATTGGAAATAGTGCTTCATGAGAACCTGCACTGTACTATGATGAATTTAACGGCGAGAATGATCTATGTTGTTGAGAGTGAGGAGTGCGTCTATTTGAAGGGAGCACTACGAAGAGCTCGACGAGTAAGTTGGTTCAGCATGAACTTCATCGGGGTTGTTAATTGAAAACATAAGTTTAGTGTTGATTGTCGTTTACAGAAGCACAAGAACATCACGCTGTCCAAGGCTCAGAAGTTTAATAAGTTTCACAAGGCCTGGATGGCACGAAACATTACACCGCAGCAGATCTCTGATTGTGACGACTTTTTCTGTGACGGCAAATCCAATGGGCGTCCAATTACTCGAACTTCCTGTGAGAACTATGACTCTGCTCCGTATAGAGCCTATACGAAGTATGTCGTTCAAAAGCAGAATTGAACCCACCCTTTCTTCAAAACCTTGTCTCCATTAACTACTCTTGGAGACGTAAAGGAATCACGGGAAATTGGTGACGAGTAACCTATTTATGAAACACTATTAAGTTTACTTTTACATGAGTGACATTGCTGTACTACTCTTGAATGTACCTAATAGGTATGATGAGTTTTCAATACTATTATGACCCATTTCCGTATTGAAATATAAAATAGAATAGAGATGACGTACAAGTAAGGTAGAAAACTGTAACATATTTTATTTCTCTGTACCCATATTTTCTGTAAGTATTTCAACTCCTGAGGAAGTTATTAAAACTGTATGCTCCATTTGTGCAGAACGTGAGTTGTCAATTGTCATTGCTGTCCATAGGTCAGATTGAATCTCAATCACTTCACTGCCTTGGGACAAAATTGGTTCAATCGTGAAAATCATGCCCGGTTGCATTTCACCTTCATATTTGTTCTCTGTAAAATGTAAATTACACAAGCTAGAGGCTAATCGTGATTCACTTACTGTTTATGGTGGAGCTAGTATGGATAATTGGCTTTTTTACATATTAGCCGGCTACTTTGGAAAATGAATTCAAAGCAACGCTTGCAAACATGTGTATCCCATTTCTGAAGTCAGCTACTCTTACTCATCATTTTACGCTCTTTCCAATGGCATAATTTTTAATTTTGCATATGGTTATGCAATTTGCAAGCGGTTATGAACTATCTTTAGGATTCACTTTCCATATTAGCCGGCTATTATGTAAAGTATGATCCATACCTCTATCCAACATACCGAAAGCAGGAAATGGATTTACCTGTATGATAAATCTCTGGCGGTTCGTGGAAGTATTCTCCGATTCCGTGTCCTGTGAATTCTCGAACAACTTTGTAGCCTTGTCGTTCCGCCAACGCTTCGATTGCCTTGCCTGTATTTAACAAAAGGAAAGTGTTCTCAAGAGAAACAGGTATTTGGAACTTGGATCCCACTCCCACTTTAACCAAAACTTGGGTACTAATATAGTATGCAATCGCCGCGATCGCGTACTATATCAAAGGTTTTCACCTTCTATCTCCTACTTCTTGTCAATTCTTAATTCGTCTTGATTTAATTTTTAATTGCCACCATGAGCAATATGACATGGCAATGAAATCAATTAGAGTTCATGTAAAATCGGGTGTAAATGAAATGTTTTTATTAACAATTACACACATACGCACATACACACACACTCAAGACTAAGCTCATAGACTTTTTGCAAACCATCTCAAAATATTGAGTAGCTACTAAATTCTAAAAAGCTCACATCATCTAGCTAGATTGGCTGATCTCTGTAGTTTAATTAAATATCATTTGAAAGTTCTACCAAAATAAAATCTCAAGCTAAAGTAGTCGTTGTATACAAATTCCAAAAAAAAACATATTCGAAATACCAAATACCAAAAAAAAAAACTTTGATATAGTACGCGATCGCGGTGATCGCATACTATATCAAAAAAAAACTTTGATATAGTACGTGATCGCGGTGATCGCATACTATATTAGTACCACAAAATGTTCCCAGTTCTATGTCCAACTCTTACCGATAGCTCGAAATTCCACATTTGGTTTGCAAACGCTGATTCCTTCATACAAACAATCTTTCGTAGCTTCGACCAACTTCACACCTTCGTCGTCCACTTTTCCGATCAACACCATTTCCGAGCAGTCTCCATGATATCCATTCAAAAATACAGTCACGTCAATGTTTATAATATCACCATTGGCCAGCGGACGGTCATCTGGAATGCCATGGCACACGGTGTTGTTCACTGAGGTACATATGGACTTGGGAAATCCTCTGTAATTGAGCGGAGACGGGTAGGCACCGTGCGACAAGATTAAATTATGAGTGAATGCATCCAACTCGTCCGTTGTCACTCCGATCTGAGTCAAAGTGTAAAATAGGCCCACAAGATTCACTTTTATATTCCAGTTTTAATTGTATCCCATAGCGATTCCAAGTGTTTCTCCAAATCAAATCATATGCTTTCGTTTTTAAAAACGTTTATAGACGCTTCATATTCTGAATCCGGAAATTGAGACCATATATTGCACAAAGTGCGCTTGCATACAGGAAAAGCTAGTCAGCGAAATGAATCCGTCAAGCGTACAACCTATAAGTTCTAAGTTCTAATGCTAATGGCGTCCATTAAACTTTGCGGAAGGTCCAATACCTGCGATGAACATATTGAGCCTCAAAATCTCACCCTGCCGCATTTATGCAAATTCTCCGAAACATCGCACGAGCAATGAGATAAGTTATATCGCTTCAAGCTAAAGCTACTGAATGTGGCAAATGAATTTGTTCACCGAAAAAAATATGAAGTGCAGGAATCCTATTGAAAGAACGACTTGATCTGCATACGGATGGGCAAATTAGCCATTTCAACAATTTCGAATACTCACTTTGGCTTCACGAACTGCAGCGTTTAGAACGAGTCGAGCCAATTTACATGACTCTCGGAGTTTCCGAATCTGCTCCTCTGTTTTAATTTGTGGACTTCCTTTTTGTTGCAACGTGATTCCACCTCTGGTCACCAAGAACCCACTTTTTGGAATGCCAGTTTCATGATAGTCAGGCTTCTGAATTCCAGCCGGGACTGATCTCAAAGCTGTTCTCTTCCTGGGCGGCTTGTCGTACAGGGAAAGCACTTCGTAGTTGCCAAAGTCTCTAGAAACAACATGAAACGCTACCCGATAACTGCATATTTATTACGAGCGAATACTCCGATCTACGATTCGGTATCAGTTTGACCTATGATGCCATGCTATGACCTGTTGGTATTTAGAACCATAGTGGTCAAACTTAAGTTCAATTCCCGAAGGCTACTTTAGGTTAC
>JAQFXZ010002132.1:0-10155 GCA_034694025.1 Ceratophysella scotica | reverse complement strand
TGAAATACTATATTCAGATTAGTTACACTGATTATTGTTTTGATATCCCTCTATTCTGTAAACACATGTGGAAGTTGCAACAAATTGAAAACTAATTGGTGAAGACACCTGAAATCTTAAACTATCCCTAATGTGGAAGATTTTCAGTTAAACTAAAAAAAGTATTTTTTGACCGGCACTTAACTGAAATGCGAAAATCAAATGACACTAACTTTTTCATAACATTTGCAGACGCTCGAGGACTCAAAGAGCGTTCCACTCTACCTGTACTTGCAAGGTGGCCCTGGACTCTCGTCCTTGCTCGGCCTATTCTTAGAAACGGGTCCTTTTTATTTGGATGAAGATCGAGTTCTGCAGAAACGGAAGTACTCATGGACAAATTCTCACCACATTCTCTTCATAGACAGTCCCGTTGGCACAGGTTGACAAATACAATTAACGTCTTTTCACATTCCAAATCTTGGGATTCTACGCCGTTTGCATGTTTGAGGAATTCAAAATAAATGCAAACACTTATATTTGCAGTTTAATCGTTTTTTGTGTCCAAAAAAAAAGGAAACAAAATCAGAGGAATTTCATTTTAAGGTTTTGATTATCATTTCAGGCTTCAGTTTTGCGGACAACAATGAAACGTATGCAAAGGTACAGGAGGACGTGAGTCGGGACCTTTTCGTTGCCCTGATTCAATTCTTTAAACTATTTCCTGAATATCAGAAAGAGGATTTTTATATCGGCGGAACTTCGTATAGCGGTAATTGAATACATAAAAGAATGAATCTTAATTAATGCTTAATCGATCCCAATTTTGGATTTTAGGAAAATATATTCCAACGATCGCCCACAGAATTCACCTGGAAAATCAGAAGCCCTCTGCCAACGTGATTAAATTGAAGGGCATTGCCATTGGTTCAGGCTACTTTGAAGGGCGGATACAGGATGAGTACTCGGACTTCTACTATCATCTCGGACTGCTGGATAGTCGACAGCGTGACGAGTTCAAAGCGGAAGAAGTCCAAATTAAGGAGTTGGCTAAGAATATGGATTTTTCGAAAGCTCGAGAGGTGAGGGTCAAAATTATCAAAATGAATTCAAATTTCAGTGAATGCTCAGGATCTTTAAAATTATAATGCTGAATTTATTATATGAAAATTCGTCATAAATCAGAACGGTGTAATATTTTTTTAGGACGAGTCGAGACAGGACTCGCACGATCGAATCAGTGCTGATAGGACCTATTTGTTGTTTCTTTACGGGTCTTTTTCAATGAAATAATGAAAAAAAAGCAAAAATTTTGGAAAAACTCGTCGCCTAGTGCGATTTCATATATAATTTGACATGAAATAAGTCGCGATGGGCGGATTTTTAAACATCAAAGTCACCACGCTTCGTATCTAAGTTTTGCCTTGCTATAATCCTCTGAAGCGGCATATGCTTTTTACCAAAAGTGCTCTTTAACAGACAATTCACAATCGTTCTTGTAAATTTTTGAGGAAAACTGGAATTATGCATAGCAAAAATATTAGATTTTCCGATATCTTCCCGCAATAATTCTTTTGTGGGTATAAAATTGGGTATTGCCAACTCTTCCGTCTACCTTACACGTAACTTGGCTCGAATGCTAAACTCGTCGCTTCAAAGGAATCATTAATTGCTTCCCGCTGCACGTATTATTTAAACTCTAAAGGAAAATTGTGACTGGCGTCGAAGTATGTTGCAAACAAAATAAAATACGTAAGATCTGCATCAGTGTTGGGTTGAGACAGAATCTAAAATGTAAAACGGAGGTATCATTATCATATCAACTCTCTTGACTTCAATGAAATCATTAAAATTTCAGGTCTTGAGTCCATTAATTCTGCACAAGCTGATTGTGTACACGGGATTTGATGATATTTACATGTACAATGGATTACATCCACATACACCACCGTCTGCCCTTCATTTTGAAGCATTTCTGAACAGCAGCTGTATCCGAAGTGCTCTCCACGTTGGAGCCCGACCGTACCTCTTCCTTGCTGTTGACGTCTACTCAATGTTTCTAGATGCGGACTTCTATACGTCACCCAAACCTGAAATTGAAGTACGTAATTAATCAGGGTTCCTTGTCCACTGTTCGTGTCCACCTTCACAGATGAAGCGTTTGCAATCCAATCGACTATCGAAGCTTCAGTTGTGGAATATTGCTTCAGACTTCAAATGACTTAACCAATTGTAGAGTTTCGATTTCAAGGTCACCAACAACTTCTCCTACGCGGCATCCTTGCAGCCCGTCCGTCCTAGCATCCTCGAATTTACATACCGTACACGGACCTATTTCAAGTTTTCATGCCAAAATTCGAATTTATAGGGTTATTTTAAATTATGCTTCAAGATTCCAGAATATTCACAATATTTTTGAAACCCAGAAGCTACAGAACCACAACGACTTTAATTCAAATCATTTTTGATTACGCGATGTTCCTATTTTTGATTTTGCAAGATGGCAGAAGCTGAAACGAGGCCTAAAAACCGCAACAATAAAAACCGCAGCATTAAAAACCACAGTATTAAAAACCACAGTATTAGAAACCGCAGTATTGAAACCGGCAACATTAAAAGCCGCATTATTAAATATCGCAACATTAAACCGCAAAATTAAAAAGCACAATATAAAAATCGCGTCATAAAATCGCATAATTAATAGAAACCGACACACTAAAAGCAGCCACAGTAAAAACCGCAACCCCTAACCATGCCTATAACCTTGCCTTGAAATTTTGGAAAGAAACGAATAGTTGGTTGTTTGTTTTGAACGTCGATTTTTTTTTTCGGGAAGCAATGGAAGCTGCATTCATTAACTGTAATTATTATTTTTTATTATTATTATACAGTCCTTTATTCAGGCTTCCACTGTAATTAACTGTAATCATTTAAACTTAATTATTTTACTGAAAAGTTTCACATCTTTTCAACTGGAGTTCAGAAACAACTTGGTCCGTGGATTCATGTGTCCCACGTCCCAGTTTAATTGTCACATGTACTTAACTTCCTATTTGATAACCCAGGCACTGCTGAATGCGGACTACAAAGTCCTGATCTACACATCCCAGTTTGACCTCATCGTCACACACGTAGGCGTGAGCAAGTTCATAGACACCCTAGAATGGAAGAACAAGACCGAGTTTTCCAATACCAAAAGAGAAATATGGCGTGTGAACAAAACGATTGCAGGCTACGTGAAGAGATTTGGCAACCTCTCGCACATCCTCATCCGGAACGCAGGGCATATGGGCTGTTACGACCAGCCTGAATGGTGTGAAGACATGATCACCAAATTCACGAGCGGAGTCCCGTTTGAAACATTATAAACCTTCCTAATCCACATGAAGAGCACCGTTAACCTAGTCTAGTGAATATCCACAATGTACAACTACGTATTTCTTAATTTCCGTTTTATTATCTCTATCCTTAATTTCATCTCGATATCGATGTCATGTATCATTAATCAGTACAATAAAATATAAATAACGAGAAGTGCGAATGTTACACACGACTATTATCCGTAGAAGCTTTGGTACGCGGCTGGGGCTGCAGCGAAATATGAACCAGCGTAGGGATAAGGTTGTCCATACACTGCAGCGGGTTGTGCAACAACGGCGGCTGGTTTGGCAGCAAGAACAACATGTGGCGCGGATCTCTGGACGTCAGCAACGAATCCGGTCAAAGGAGATGCTGCAAATAAGGAATTTTGATTCGATTAAATCAGCCATCTCTGAATTTTTGAATTGAAACACGTTCCAAACACTTACACGAGTATTTAACGCTTCGAAGAGCTCCATCCGGTTCAACCAACGAATATTCACCAGTGACAACATCTCCGTTCCTAGTTTCGCTATGACTTTTCTGATCTCCAGTGCTCAGATCCTGGACGGAATATCCGTACGTGTACTGTGGGTTTGGATCGTAGGGTTCTGGAGCCACGGCTGAAATTGTACACGAAAATTCGGTAGTTAAGGTATATTATGCCTTATTTCAGAGGTTGTCACTTGCTAGACATTTAAACGCCATTTTTAAAATAAAAAATAAAAAAATTAATAGGTTTGCAGTAATCTATTTTCTAGATTTTCTCTTATCGTCTTCCATTTGTGTCATTTGATTTGAAAACAAAAATCAGCACTTACCCTTGATAACAGCTGGCGCTTGGTAGTACGCTGGAGCGGCTGCATAGGAAACTGCTGGTGCTGCTGCATAGGAAACTGCTGGTGCGGCTGCATACGAAACTGCAGGTGCATATCCGGCATAAGCTGGAGCGCTTGCATAAACCGCTTGCGCACCTGAACTGAAGGAATACGTTGCTCCGGGCGTATGCGTTGAATATGCAAACGGAGGTGCAGCAGAAGCTAATGTCACGATAGACAGCACATACACGATGATCTGCAATTTACACCAAATTTTGAAAAATTTGACAAAGGGTGCAAAAACGGAATTTACAATTTGGCAAAACAAATTTTGTCCACTCTAATTTCGCCTAAATATTAAAAACAAAGAACGATTGCCTGGAACGGAAGCTGTTTTTGGAGTAGGTACTGTAATTTTATATTGTATTTATATTTTTAAAGCAACGACGTGAATTAAAAAAAAAATACCAAAAATACACCTTGAGTTTGACCATTACCTTAAACATGATGCTTGACACAAAAACAAAGCACACAAAATCCGAGTTGGTAGTTTGGTAGGTCCTTGAGCGAATCAAAGTTCAGAATGACAGTCAATTATCTTGAGCACATGGTATTTATACTGTTACAGTTTTGGACATAAGAGGAAAGGAATAACCTTCCCAAGAAAGAAGTATTAACCTAATCAAAGTGCATTAGGGCTACTACCTCGGTTACGCATATTTTATGTTAATTTGAATGTGTATAATGCAATTTATGCAAGTGAGAAGCCAAGTGAGATGGTTTATGATGTGATGCGGGGTCAATATGAATTTACGAGCCCTGCACTATTCCAAATGCACTGAATTCTTTAAAAATCAGATCAACTATTGTTTCATTCCGCATCACAACATTTCTTTAGTTTGGCAGTCATAAAATGTATATCAGATCAGAACCGGTCCTTCCTGCCTATATTAGTCAAGTTCCCTTTTTATTTTGAGTCGGAAGCGGCTTATGGCATCCATCTTTATGCCTTGCCGTTTAGCTTTTTCAAAGGTTAATTAAATTAGTTTTGGCTAGCCAAATTGTAATTGAAATTACCATGTTTGGCCCAAAATATTCCAAAAACTCAAAACGCAGATAGTAAACGAGAGACTAAGGAATTTTTACCTTAAATTGCGAAGTACATTAACCCACAAGTACTTAATTAGTATAACTAACAACCTGTAATTAAGAATTCCGATGTAATTTGTATGTAATTTGTGATTTATGACATTCTTCTGGAACTTAAATTTTGTGTAATTTAATTGATATTAGAAATTAGAGAAGCTGCGAATTAATAAGTTTTTATAAAAACTCGCAAAAGCTCCGTTGTGTTTTTTAGGTGTAATTAAATTTAATAAGTTAAATAAAGAATTGTAAAGTTGTTGATTGAAAACTGAAATTTTTGATTATGCAGAAACGGATCAGCATTGTTCGATTCAATACGATGACCTTTTGAATCGTTTACGTTTGACAATTTGTTAAGTGCAATGGTTTTCTTATGGGAAGACAACTTGTCATATTTTTAGTTAGATGAAGTTCGGCCAAAGCGTGCGATATAATGTGACATGTGGTCTGTCATAAGAAAACATTGCAGCGCTAAATTCCCAGGTGCGATTTCAAAATATTTTGCTCGTTTTAGCGCAGTTTCCAGTTAAACGATCAAAATTTGACCCGAAATGCTGCCATAAACTGCCGCAATCAGAGTTTTGATTCAATGTCTCAACTTGGCACTGAACTGAAACAGATCAATTCCTTTGGGAGTATGCATTTGGCAGGGCTAGCCTAGGCGACTACTGTTTTATTACATAATTTTGCAATCAGATATCAAATAGGATTCAGCAAACTATTCACACTCATGTGCAATGTTTGTATGCAAGGATGAATCAAAACTATTCTTGATTTTGAATTACTCTGAAGTGGATTGTCAAACATTTTTAGTGTCCTGTTATGTCAGTTCAGTGGCATCATAAATCGTTGCCTTGAATGATTTATTCAGTTGGAAAGTGGCAGTTATGAATTTCGTTCGACCATTTTGTCAGAAATGTTTAATTTGAGTGGGATTATAATGTAAAGTGGCAAAATACTGTATTTTTTGTATGTATTTGATTGAAAGTGAAACGTCCGCGTGGACTGAACGGACACAGCACAGCCGACCAATGCAAATCGACTTTTTCAAAATAGCGACTTTTAGAAAACAAATACATGATTTTCCAGTGTACAGCTATTATTACGATTTTTAAAGCACTTTTAATTTTAGAAAAATAATCTAATTTCTTAAACGGTCTACGATTAACTAATTGCATTTAATTATGACAAATGATTGGGCGTTGTCGACTGACGAGACGCCAGGCCTGACTCAATCAAGCCATAACGTAATAAAGACAAGGAGACAAATGAGGTTTTGTTTTCTTGGCAAAATGCTCAGATTTGGTTGTTGGCTTTGTGTGAGAGAAATGAAGTGTGATTGGTGATGTCTATTGACATTGTTATGACAGGCTGACTTGAATTACCAATTCGGTTGTTTCGTATTTATCAGTTTATCTGTATTATGCAGTCGTCTGTATAGACTAGGATTCTTAAGAGCCACATAATCACATTGGTGAATGCTTGAGACATTATGCAAGCAATGTTTGAGTCAGTAAACAATGTTCCGAGCCTGCGATTTCTTCAAATTGAACGCTGATTATCAGAATTCCAACTATTTAATTTTTATTGCTGATTCAGATTATTCACCGTGTACTGTATATGATAGGTATGCGGTGCTTATGACATTCTTTTATGAATGATCGGAATTTAATGTCACTCATCCGTTTTGTTTGTTGACTCGGAATGAGTTCAATGCATGTACTGTAGTGTATGTAGTTCATTCATGATGAAAAAGTATTTTGTTCAAATGCTCTGCTCAACCAAACGGTTCGATGTTCGACTATGGATGGTGGGTTAAACGGTTAAACTTTATAATTTAAAAAAAAAAAAGTTGAGGATACTCCAACTAAAAGTTTATTTTTAAGAAATGGTTTTAAAACCCAGTACTTTCACAAATTCATTTCAAATTCTATTAAGCTTTATAAGGCTCGATTTCGGCTCCAAAACGTCAAGGTTTGTCAATAAATGTTACACAAACTTGTCTTATTTTAAACGTGAAACTAAAGCCCATCATTTCTAAATATGATTAGTTCCGAACAGTTTAGAATTCAATAGTTATGACACAAACTTTTACATTTTTTTAAACTACTACGCACAATGTCGAAGACTAAATCGTGTGTACGTGAATTAGTCATACATTGGCGGCAGAACTGAAGTTTCTTATCATAGATTCTTCTAAAGTACAAACTAAAATTGCCAATTCCCAATCTTCACTCAATTAAGTGACTTTAAAAAGGTCTTAATTGATCATAATTGGATGACGGCTGACGACGACAGCACGGCACCTGACACCTGACCTCAAGAACTATCTGCATGAAGACATCGCCGATCTGTCTGCTCGAATTCTTCCGATATATACCCTGGTTCCTACTTCGTGTTTACGAAAAGGTCAAAGGTAGGACATGCGAAGAATAAACAAAAACAAAGTAACTGCTGACTGCGCAGAGGAGACGCCGTGTGCCGTGTGCCGTTCGTTCGTGTATAGTGCTTTCTAGTGCGTATCAGTAAATATAAGCTTTTGTATCCTTCGCCATGTAGATGTCGAGCGAATAATTGCCTGCAATGCAAACATCTGACATTGCTAAGACATTCAACATTTGGCATTGCACATTTGAGAATTAACATAATCCATGACACAACGAATTTTGTCCATGAGCCTTGTAAAATTCACATACTATTGACTGTTGACTCTACAATTTTGATTAACATTAAGTACTAAATCAAGTATTTTTTTTTTATCCCTTAAACTAATTCCAGATCATTGGGAGCCAAGGCCGAATCATACAATACACCTTTGGAAACTCCAATTAGTGGAAGAGCAGCCAATCAAGAAAGAAAATATTGAATATCCTCTATCCTCCAAATATTCAAGATCATGCGACGGGTGACCGAAGCTGAGAGTTCCGACTATAACAAGATGCCCACTGAGTCCAGCTTCAGTACAAGTCCAGGATTATCCAGCGGAAATGTCTTCCTGGGGATTTCCGTGATCATTCTTCTCCTCATATTGACCTACCCTTGGCTCATTGGCCTAGTGTCACTCTCCTTCGTTGCAGGATACTTTTCACTCGATTTTATCAACAACAAACTCAAACCCATTCTTCTCCACCAACTCAGTTCCTTACGAAGAGCCTCCATGCTATCCACGACGGAAGTATTTGACCCACTGCTACATCTCAGCCCTGAACAAAATCAAGTTCCAGGACAATGTACAGTTTGTTCTCTGGAGAATTGTTCGAGGGACGCGCACGGAGAGCACGTCAAACCATTGAAAGTTGTACGCCGAATTGACCAGGACATCCGAATTCCCCCAAGACTCAATGCTGCAATTTCCAAATTCTGTGCAGCAGTATTTGACACTTACATCAGTCCATCTTGGGCTCCGTATGAAACTCGACATCAGCTGAGACTAGCCTTCACAAAACTCCTTACCCGTTTTGCAGAGAGGATACAAAAGACATTTCTTCTCAACGACAGAAGCACGCATATTTTTTGCAAACAGAAAATCCTTCCTCTTCTCTTCTACCATCTGAATCAGTCAACTGGATCCAACTTGTCATCAATGGACGAGAAACGGGCAAATTGGAAAGTTCGTCGTCTGAGTCGAATGGTTCTACAGAAATGTTTATCAGCCGAAGAGCAAAAGTGCAAATTATGGATGGAGCTCTGTGTGAACGTTCTGGCGGATGGTGTTCTCTGGAATTTAATTATTTTAGGAAAGAAACAAATTCCAGAACTTCTGGAGTCATACACAAATGAATACCTGGACTCACTGTCCGACACTGGGCTGGACATAATTCCACGGATTGAACCCATTGTTCCTAAACTAAGAGATCCGCTACAAAATCAAGGTCTTGACGAACCCGATGGACCCACCTCCGCCCCTGTTGAACCTGAAAGTCTTCCTAGAATTCAAGTCCTGCTCCAGTCACCGTCACCAACCGAGTCGGATGAGTCTTCAAAAAATGTTCCTTTTCTACTCGAAACATTCCTCGACCCTTGTCACGATGTGGAGCAACCAGCATCCATCGTGTCCAGGTGGAGACCTACACTAGACGACGTTCTACAGGAACGTGAACTTCTCTACTGCATTATTCAGTATTTGAAGGACCACAGTGCTCTGGAATATCTGCAAGCTGTGATGGATCAGTCCCCCGATGGAAGCAGTTATTGTAGGAAGATCCTGGAGCTGGAGTATCTTCCTGGCTTCTGTCGGTCTCGAATTTTCTTAGAAAACTTGGGCTTGAGTCGGGTGGATTTAGGATTGGAGGTGACGGAGCCGAGTTTAAATGAAAATGGTTCGAATAACAAGTACGTGAAGCTCATTAGTTACAGTTGTGATTTCGAGTCCATGTACGCGTAACACAAAAATGATTTCGGCTTAATCCTCATGCTAAAAACTCGAGAACAGGACAAGCCGCATTTCGTTCCTTGCAGAGTGAAGCTCGCCGTGTGTTTATTTTTGGCTAGTTGCCTTCTTTTCACTTCGCAGCATTTTTCAACGTGTTAAGGCGTTGCTTTACGTGTACTTCTATGTGACAGGTCTTGCATAATGTCTTTGGCTTCTCGAAAACCCCAGAGAGAGTATCTCCGTGCCAAACACATTACGAACCTGTCACATAAAATTACACGTGAAGCAACGTCTGAGCACGTAGAAAAATGTTGCGAAGTAAAAAGAAGGCAACTAGCCAAATATAAACAGGTAGTGAGCTTCACTCTGCAAGGAACGAAATGCGGCTTGTCCTGTTCTCGAGTTTTGGTACTAATATAGTATGCGATCACGGCGATCGCGTACTATATCAAAGGTTTTTTTTGATATAGTATGCGATCG
>JAQFXZ010002131.1:0-10157 GCA_034694025.1 Ceratophysella scotica | reverse complement strand
TCTCCAGATCATAATCTCAATTAACTTTATTAATGAAGCTTTAAGTATTAAAATAGATTTTCTATAATAGTTTGGTGACAGTGGGTAATAATGTGAACTCCAGTAATCGAAGTTCAAAAAAAAAGTATCGAAGAAAAGAAAAAAACATTGAATTTGGAGCGCGGAAATTCGATGCAACATTCAGTATTGCTGGAAAAGCAGTTGCGACGAAGAACGGCTGCAGCCGGCTTCGCAGCCGGCTTCGGCTACGGCTTCACGCAGGATGCAGCCGAAGCCGAAGCCGAATCTGTGCGCAGCACTAGCGCCCTTATCCTGCTTTACAACTTGTAACTTGTAACATTATTTAACGACATACAAATCGTGCACTAAACCAAGACAGATGCAAGCCAGGATATGACAAGAAATCTTAAGCCTGATTTGACTTTTAATTTTAATGCACTTTTAATCTAAACTACGGAGTATAAACTCTTCGGATCCGGTGCGAATTTTAATGCGGTTGCGGATAATAGGTGATGCTGATACTCTCACACTGTAGACATTGGCTCGGTGTTGAACGTGTGGTTCGGGTCGAGGTCGGTTCACTGCTGGCATGAATAAGGTGGTTAGCTTATAAATAAGGTTTATGACTACATAGTTGGTTTGAGTTTTATATAAGTATATGTTTGTGGAACCTAAATATGTCACTTTGATGGCACCGCTGTTCAATCCTACGTAAAAGTGGCTCTTGTTGGGGACAGTCTAAGGTCCAATGTCCAATGTGAACTGCTAAAAGTTTATTGCTCTTCTCCAGCGCTCAATTCTCAACTTTGTTGGATTTACGTTAACATGCTGCAGTTTCAAGGCTGCAATGTTTTATATTCGACCTCCAAAACCAATAGAATCGCCGATTTGATTGATTTGACTACTTATAGAATTCAAATCTCAATTAGTAAGTTGTACGGTTAGCGGGTGCATTGAACTGGAACCATATCCGAAGTTGACAATCCATCAAAGTCAGAATATGTTCGAATAATTAATATGCACAGAAGTAATATGCCCAATATCAATGTCCATCTGTCATACGGAATATTTATTGGTGCCTTGGGTGTCCGTCTTCTAATTTCTCTTTGTTTACTTTTACCATAGGAAAGGAGAACATCGAAGCAATTAAAGAGCTCATTAAAACACAGACAATTTCCTACGTGTTCGGATTCGGCATCAAGGTCTTCGATGTCGACATCCCAAGTCTCGTCATCTCATCTGGAAAGCCGACTCTTGAGGTAATATTCCATTTTTATTTTTATCTCAGTTGATTTTGTAGAATATTGAATTGACTGTTTAAATCGTCTAATCAAGGTTTACAGGTTTAATTCTAAACAAATAGCATAGCCACATAGAATGGTACTTGTAAAATTAAGTTTAGGGATCGTAAAACGCTATTATGTCATTTTTGAGTGCCAAGAAAAAGCCAAAATATTCGAAAAAAGGACAATGACCTAACCTAGCCTAAGCTAAAAGGCAGTTAATTCTTGTTTTGCGCGTTTGAATTTAACCTAACCTAACTTATGCGGCTTGGACATTTTTGTTTTTGTGCATATTGTTTTGGGAAATTTTGGCTCTTATTGTTTTGGCTCCTATGACGTGTTTTAGATTTTAGATAAAACTGATTCAAACCTGCCATGCCAAAGCAATCCTGTTAGTTTTTGACGCTGAACGGAAAAAACTTTAGAGATTGAAAGGTGTTTTAAATTTTTACAAAATTTCTAAACCAATGGAAAGTCTTCTATTAAAATTTTAAAAAATTGCGAAAATTTAAAACTGTTGTCATGGACGAATGGTCATAGCAGCAGCGACGATTTAAGAAAAATTTATTTTATTTTTATTTTATTTATTGAAACTTAAAGCCCCCTGCGGGCAATTGCCCATGGGGCCCTTACGCTAATTACATTTTTCTGATTTCTAATTTAGGTTTGAGTTGGTTGAGTTTAATTCATATTATTTAAGAAAAATAAAGAAAAACATTAAATTGTATTGTGAATTTGGTTATTAAGATAAGACGGTCTGTGCTAGCGTTAACCTAATTTTTGCTTTAAAATTCGTACGTAGCACACAAAACATTGCTGCTTTTCAAAAAAGGGCTGAAAAACAAAATTAATTTGTGTTAATTCTAAAATATTGTATAAAAAGTCGAAGCAATCTTTAGATCGGCTATATTTTAGACTTTAGTCAAAAAATTAAGCAATTTTTAATTATAGAATAGGTATCCAAATTCGACTTTTAACCTGGTACAGACACCTGATCAATTTAAGTTTACAAAGGTGAGTCGAAGGTCGAAGTTGATCAATGAAACCTTAGAAAATTAGAAATACACGTTCGAGTTTCTGAAACTTATGCAAAAGTCATATAAAACGTTATCTATAAGAATCCCCGAACATTTAGAGTAGACGAAAAAAGTGGTCCAAACTTAAAGCCTAAGCATGCTCCTGACGCAAGACTCGGAAATTGGAATTGTTGAGATTGAGAGTGAAAGTGAAGCATGTTGTAAAGTCATGACGGGGATAGTTTGTCTGGCCGTAAGAGAAGGTTAGAAGAAGGTTTACGATGTGGTTCTTAAGAAATTAGTTTAGTGTAAGATTGACCTTGAAGAAGATGAGTTATGAGAGGAGGAGTGAGATTCTATTGTCTCCAGACTGTACAGAAACTTGCGTGCTAGATTTGATACAATAGTGCGTGGTCTGTGGCAGAGACGTCATGAGGAGTTTTCTAGGATTCCTATTTTTTTTTATATCCAAACTTTAATATCACATGTTTCCACTCCACTTATGCCCGGCTGGAAGAAGGGAATTTGGGAATGTCTCCTACTCTCCCTCCAGCAGCTAAGTTACTCCGTGAGGACATCCAGCACAAATCTCACACTCTTCTCCAACCATATGAAACCATTTACTCTCCGCACTCATCTTCTTCTCCTTCTTCAACTTAATCCAATGGAATTTCTATCATTTCCTTCTAGTGCCAACTCACGGTCCCTCTTGTTCCTGCCTATGACGAGGATGCTACTGGAGACGCCTGGGATAAAGTCTATGCTCAGCTGCGAGATGAGGAGTTCATGGCGAAGATGCGGTCATTGGTGGCACATGCCTTTAATGAAACTGAGTACAAGTTGACGGATGAGCTTCGCGACGTAGGTTCCCATTCTAATATCCTGCATGTTTGGTTAACAATCGCAACATCCGAAAACCAGGTGTGCGCTGGCGCGTCGGAGGATTTATTTGCATTTGCCGTTGACGATGTCACCGGCGCTTAGTTTCTGATGTGCATAGTTCTCGTTTTATTGTTATACTTCTTTTTTATTTTGCATGACAAGAGGCTGATCAGAACTTTATTACATTTGCAAGTTGCAAGATACTCGTATGTGTTTTGCTTTATTTTATTTTAGAAAATTATTTTGTAATTAGTAATTTCACTTGTATTATTAAATACGTTAATATTTAAAATAATTTAAAATTAAAATACACTTCACGCCGCGGATTGCGCCGCTGCTGTAGAAGTCGGCGTAATATTGGAGCGCCGCCAGCTCCAACTTTACCAAACGCCGCCGCCGCCGTATACTGCCTCGGCGCACAGCTCTTTCACGCTATCAAAAATGCGTTGTAATTGCGCGCCATTAAAAAATACGTAGCATACAATACTGGCGTGTCATGCTTTATTAATTGTAATTTGAATCTATTATATTATTGCTGTTTTTGGAATTTGCGGTGGTTAGTATTACGGGTTTCGGTATTGCGGTTTTTGGCGCGGCAAGTTTTTTTTTTACTTGAATCGTGTTTGTGTTCGAATCATTTTTGCATTGACTTGGTATTAGTCACCGCTAATATTTTCGATTCTCACCGCAAAATAACTAAGTTGACGGTTGACCATGACCCATGACCTTTCACCGCAAAGTAACTTAGCCTTCACCGCAATATATGACTAAATTCCATTTAAGTTGGGTTAACGTAAAAACAAGCGGAGGATTTTTGTAAATTTTGCGGTTAGGTTAGTTTAGGTTAGGTTAGCTTCAGCCTTGCGAGTATCACAAAATATGGAACCTATAAATTTGCGTATGTATAAGCGGGTCAGAAATATGGAGAAAAGATTTGCGGTGAATTGAGCTATCCTTTAGTCAACTAAGTTATGGTCAACGTAGTTAATTTAGCAGTGAGAATCGGATGTATTTATCATTAGACTAAATCATAGCCTTTTCAATATTCTAGAGAATAATCGAGGAATACGCTGAATCCAGGACTTCCATGGATCCTGGTGTGAAAATGACTGCTGAGGACCTATCCATGTCACTGGGATTTAGCAGGTACGGGTTTTTGCTTGTCATTAATTGTGACGCTCAGACGAAGAACCCCCGATCTCGGAAATAAATTCGTACGTTTCGCGGGCTCAAAAATTAGCTCGACTTTACGGCATTTACCGAGCTTCTGCATCCTTTGTCTTTGTTCTTGGTTGAGTGAGTGAGTGGTGAGTGGTTATTGACGCGGTCAATAACCCTACGTGACGTCATCTCGCTCTTCTATGTTTGGTACTATGCTGCTGCTGCGTATATGCATTAGAAATGGTGTGACCATTACTCAATTACCGCCATCTATGATCGTCGTGCTGTTCTGATCCGTGCAACGGTCGCGCCAGTTTGCCAAAATTCAAATAAATATTATTTTTCTCCGAGATCGGGGGTTATTCGTCTGAGCGTCTGAATTATACATACTTTTAAGCGATATACTAGGAATTTGGTGAACGTTCATTTCATGTATCTGTAGTTGTGTTCATCATGCGGGTTGGTTTGGTAGATTCTGTGCTTTAGGGTGGCGATTGTGAGTTTATTTGAGCTAAGTGGGTAACTTTATTTCACGGTATAAAAATGATTGTTCTTCGTGTCAGTTTGTGCAGTCCAATTAGTTGTTCTGTTCAAGGGAGAGAGTTTCAGTTGGGTTTGGGGAAAGTGGCATGCATGCAAAGGCCATGGAGCCTTCATTCATCCACTGAAATTGATTGGTACACGTGATGGTCGCTTATTTTGTTCGGCTGACCGACTTGCCTTCGTTTTGGAAAATATAGATGTACAGATGTACATGTAGGAATGGATGTACTAATATGCGTGCAATTTGGAGGCTAGTCGCTTTATGGATCCTAAATTTGTGTCCCAGTTATCACATATCGCATCATTGCACTGGTAGGCTCATGAACACATGGGATAAATCGAGGTTCATGTATGTATTTAAAAAATTCTCTGAAATTGGATATTGTCGAACATGATTTTTGAGCAATCATGATTTTCGGAAAATTAACTAAATTCAGGTTGCTTAGTGCAAAAATGTTGGCATAATGCCTTTAATAAATTAAATCACGATTTCTAAAAACACGGTGGTTGCAAATCTGGACAAAATCATTAGAAAATATTTTTTAAAAGCATTTGACCAAAATTGCAGAAAATTCGCTTTCAAACGCCCAAAATCAAAATCAAAGACTTCAAAATCAAATCATTAAATCAAAATCAACGAATTTTTTATTATTTTAAATCGTGATTTAAATTTGCCAATAAGGTGAATATCGTGATTTTCCATATCAAAATAGATACTTTTACAAAATCAAAATACAAAATTAGGTCATTTCTTCAAAATCAAAATCCTTAAGATTACAAAATCACGATTTACAAAATCATTTAATTTTTTCCAGCTCTATGTCATTAGTAAAGAAAAATGCTATAAAATATAGTTAATGCTGAAAGCAAAAAGTTCCAAAAATCAGAAAAATCTTGCAATTTTTGTTAAAGAATCGGAAAATTTATATAGGTAAATGCATATCCACCCTCCTCGGAGTTATATTCATACGATTTATCAAAATTCAGGATTTTATTTCGTTTAATGCAAAGAAGTAGGAATTGGGTAAGCGTTTAGTGTGCGATCCGGGCTGATCGCATACTAAAGTCAAAGTTTTTTTTAATGGAATATGAGATCCGCATCGAATTTCTTAAATCTTGCTTAAATGAAAATCCCATCTTCACCCAACAATAATAATAATGTGACAAGTGCTAACAAGTTACATACCAACATGTTCGCGAATGTCCTATTTTTGTCGAAAAGTTGTTTACAAATTGTAATTTAATTAATTATTTTTCGTTTTTTACATATTTTGTGTTCCGTCGTTTTCGTTAACCAAGGGAATTCAGTACACATGAATAGCTTGTTTTAACTAACCTTAGCTTTCAACGCTGATAGGTTTGACTTTTGAAAGGAGTTTCTGGCTTGCTGTGCTGCAAGAAGCGCCGTGAATTTAAGTTTCCCTTTATTATTAGCGTGGATGAAGTTTGAGGCTAATATTGTCATTTAACTTTGTATGTAGAAAGGATAGGAATGGATGTAAATGCATATTTGTTCAATTGGACTAGTTTAAAACGGCAGTTTGTTGACTATTTGTAGTTGTTGGACCAAGTGGGCATCTGCAGACAGCTGTCCCTATTTGTATTTCCCACACGACCTCCCAGCGTCCACATGCAAATGCTGGCTGAGGATGGGAGAGTGTTAATGCAAAAACTAAAGTTTACTTTTCCCCAACTTTTTCACAAACTGGTGGAGTAATATAATAGTGAGTGGTAGAGATATGAAGAATGTTGAGGTTTGTTTCGAATTCTCAAGGAGAGGGCGGGAGACGGAGGAGGAAGGAGGCTGGAGATAACATTTGAATTATTGTATTGACGTCATCACTTGTTTTCATTTTTATTTTAATTACCATATTTCCAAACTAATGGCTACCCAAAAGTTGAAGACACATTGTGTGTTGGCGGAAATTTTGGGAGATGCTCGAGTCTCAAATTGTTTGTTAGTGGAAAGAAGTCTGGGAGAAAACAATTTGGAGGAAATAAACCAAGTTCCAAAATGTAGTTGAATCATACTAATAGCCAGAATTGTTTTTCCTCAAATTCACTGCCTCGGGTTTTATGTTTCAACTCGGTTTTATGTTTGTTTATATGGGGATAACCGCAATATAACCAACTTTTGGGGATGGAAATATTAAAATTGTTTCTTGTACTTCATTAACGGAGTAACGGGGAACGGAAGTACGTGGCAAGTATTCGCACAATAGTGGGGGATTAGGGGGATTCACGGGGCACTGATTATTTGGGCAAAAAATTATTTGGGCAAATTTGCGAACAACTCTCGTGAAGGGTGTCTTTGACTGTTTGCTTATTTGCAACTTCGCATTTTCGCAATTCTCTCGAGCTTAATGTTGAAAGGCGTAAACAAACTTATAGACCGAACGCCTGTCCCGTGCCCGTAATGTAAATTGAAGGCAAGAGTGGGAGGAGTTACTCCTTTTTCTCACGACTTCACTCTACACATTTCCCTATCTAAAAGTCAGTCTCAGTTCACGCCTCCATATCGGCTAAATGTGTAAAGCTAGAAATTTCTAATTAAGATATCCGAAATCTGCATGAAATTCTACGTCGGATCGCATGTCAAAATATTTTCTAAAAAAATGTTTGAAGTATCAAATTAACATTTTCAAACTCTGCATAACAGCATCCACTCACACGTATTTGAGTGGAGGCAACAACGGGCTAGGATTCAACACATTCGACTCTCTAATTGGTTCTCCCAACGTCACGTGGTTCGATGGGGCCATGACGGCCCCGTCTCGTCTAAAAGAATAAAATCGTGTGACTGCTAAATACCCAACCCTTATTTGCTCTAAAAAATAGTCATATATGAAATTCTAATAAGTATTCACTCAGGTTAATTTCCATCTTGTGATCTTTGATAGTGTAAATCTTTTACGTGCCGCGCAAGGTCCACTTCAATAAATCTTCGACTGCTGAGCTGATGTTTGTTAACTGTACTAATTTTATTATGAATTTATTCAGTTCGGGTGCCAGAAAAATAAAAAGTAATTTAGAGTTAAACTAGAAACTTTAACTTTAATCAAAACTTGAATGTGAATGTGAGCGAAAAGCAAAGATATGAAATTCCCGCTCTTCAGGTTCAGCAGTTGAAAGTGAAGGAAAAGAGCAAGAGAGTTGATTTGCCCAAATAAGCAGCCGATATACATGCCTCGGAGCTGCGCACATTTGCGAAGGCCTTCGCAAACTCTTCTCTCATGCTCTCCCAGCAAAACCAGTTTGCCCAAATAATCAACTCTTCGCACATTTGCCCAAATAAGCAACTTGCCCAAATAATCAGCTCTCGCGTGAAGGGTCCTAATATATTTTAATCAACTATGCAATGGACTGCGGTACATAAATACGAGGGTTGATCCAGATTTTACCTTTTCTGAAGAGCTGTAAAACGGACAAAACTGAATGAATTGGGCTGAAACCAACAACTAATTTAGCAATACCTGAGCTACACTGCAGCAAAAAATGGATATATATATATAGAGAGAGAGTTTCTATTAAAGTTTTTGTCTTAAATATTGGGAGCCGATCAACCACTACTGTATTACAAAAAAACACTGAGGAATTAAATGTTAAGGAAAAAAGTCTAAAAAATTGGTCTAAAAAAATAATTGTTTTATTTCCATTCAATTTTTTGCTCTAGTGTAGCTCATATACTTGCAATTTCTTGAGCACTTCAGCCCAATTCATTAATTTTTTCCATTCTACAGCTTTTAAAAAAGGGAAAAACATTCTGGAACAACCCTCGTACAACATTATAGTGCCTGCATATGAGAAATGGATTAGTTTAATGACAGCCGCGGGATTTCTGAAGCGGAATTAAAAGTGCCTATGTTCTGTTATTTGAATTGCATTTTTGATCAACCCGAAATTGCTGGAAATCAATGATGTAAAATCAGTAAATAAATCGCGAGAGTGTGAAGTGAACGTGTACAACGGCGGACAGGAAAATCTTTCATCCTTGAACAAAATTCCAAAAAGTGCTACCATTCAGCGTAATACATAGAATATTCACCATTCACCATCTTCCATTCAGAATTTAGAACACAAATTGAAGAGAGCTCACACGTCGAAGGAATATGTTCTTACCTAACGTTGCACCACCTACCTAAGTCTTGCTCATCCTATGGGGCGAGTTCGGATTATGATACCATATTTTAGCGTTCTGACTTCTGACATCGAGATTTTGAAACTCTTCAGAAGAGCCTATTATTCTCATCAATTCGATTCTGACAATCGGAAGCACCGTTAATATTAGCCAAGGAATATGTTTCATGTACGAGTATTAGATTCCAGGGTTGGGGAAAATACTTTAAAAATTACTTTCAAAATACTTGCATTTTTTGAGAATTGTTTTGACATAAAACACTGTACTCAAAATAAAATACCTACTCGTTTTCACAAAATTACAAAATAGTTGTATTTAAAATGCAAGAGCAAGTATTTAAAATGCCTGTATTTTAAATACAGCAAAATCCGAATATTTTGTATTTGAAACACTATTTTCAAAATACAAACTACCGAACACTACAAGAATATAATTGTTTGTGAGAGAAAATTCAATATTCAAGCAATATAAAAAAACCATTATGATTTGAAGTGTATTTTTGGTGACAAGACAATTTACTGAAGTAAAAATACCGAAAAGTTTGATACGTGCGCCGTTTCATTAACTGAAAATTATTTTGATGCCTGACGGCATCAGAATAGCTCAAGCTACAAATTACATAATACTCCCATACTTTGAAAATACAAAAAAGAAACGGTCAAAATTGTAATAAAAAACGCTATGTTAAATAAGTATATTATTTTGAAACTGCAGAACATTAGTTTGTCCATCCCTATTGGTGACAGGATGAGCTTCCTAAACCCAATATTGATTGCGCTTGACGTCACTTGTTGAAAGTAATGGAGAATACATTATGCACACCAAGGGCTGTCCAAATGAATAATTTACGTAATACGCGGATAATTTACAAAGGTTTTCATAACGCTTTGCTAAGTAGGATATAGGTTTCAAGTCAAATCCAAAAAAATTCGGTGTAAGTGAAATGAAGGTTGTTTGCCGCAGAATGCGTTTTGTTCCTTCCAAACTGGTGCATTTCTAGCATGTTTTAATTACAACATCTGTTCAGAACTGACTGAATACAGACAGACAGATCTGTATACCATGATATCCACCAAAACCTTGGAATATCTTGAGTTTGTGCACAGCCTGGGAAATTACCTGAAAGTGGTGCCA
>JAQFXZ010002130.1:0-10158 GCA_034694025.1 Ceratophysella scotica | reverse complement strand
AAAAACTTGTTGTGGTTGCACAAGTGTTTGCTGTTGAGGCAGGCCACACTGCGGCTGAAAGACTTGCTGTTGTTGAGGTAGGTCATGCTGTGACTGCAGGACTTGCTGTTGTTGTGGCAGGTCTTGTTGTGACTGCATGACTTGCAACTGTTGAGTCATGCCATGTTCTGGCTGCATGACTTGCTGTTGTTGATGCAGGCCTTGCTGTGACTGTATGACTTGCTGCTGTTGATTCAGGCCTTGTTGTGGCTGTTCAGGCACACATTGTTGCGTTTGCGTGATTTGCAGCTGTTGTGGCAGGCATTGCTGTGGCTGCTTGACTTGCTGCTGCTGAGCCATGCCTTGTTCTGGCTGCATGACTTGGTGGTGCTGAGCCAGGCCTTGCTCTGGCTGCATGACTTGCTGCTGTTGATACAGGCCTTGATGTGGCTGTTGAGGCACACATTGTTGTGTTTGCATGACCTGCTGCTGTTGATGCAGGTATTGTTGTTGCTGCATGATTTGCTGCTGTTGGGAGAGACCTTGAGGTGGCTGAATGACTTGCTGCTGTTGAGACAGGCCTTGGCATGCTTGCACGAGTTGCTGCTGCTGTGGCATTTCTTGATACTGTTGAAACAGAGGTTGCTGTAACGGCAATACCGGCTGTTGTGGTAGTAACTGCTGCTGTAATACATTACCTTCCTGTTGCGACATTAGATTCTGCTGTTGTGGCATACTATGCTGTTGTGACACTTCTTGCTGCTGCGGCAGGCCTAACTGTTGCAGCACTACATGCTGCTGTTGGGATGGGCCTTGATGTTGTGGCACAAATTGTTGCTGTTGCATAAATTGTTGTTGTTGTGGCATAACTTGCGGCTGTTGGGGTTGGCCTTGCTGTTGCAGCATAACTTGCTGTTGTTGGGAATGGTCTAGCTGTTGTGGCATAAATTGCTGCTGTTGGGACTGGTCTTGCTGTTGAGACACATTTTGTTGTACGTGTGACATTACTTGCACTTGTGGTATGTTTTGCTGCTGTGACAGGTATGGTTCTTGAGGAATTCCTTGCAGCGGTTGGTGTAGGTCTCTTTGTTGTAACATTCCTTGCTGCTTTTGAGACAGGTCTTCTTGTTGTGGCATTATTTGCTGCTGTTGGGAAAGGTCATGCTTTTGTAGCAATGCGTCCTGTTCTAGAGGCAGACTATGCTGTTGTGGCATTACTGGATGCTGCTGTGGAAAGCCATGCTGCTGTGGCATTACTGGATGCTGCTGCGGAAGGCCATGCTGCTGTGGAATAACTTGCCGTTGTGGGACTACTTGATTCTGTTGTGGCATAACCTGTTGTTGAGGCAGGCCATACTGCTGTGGCATAAGCTGTTGTTGTTGAGGCAGGCCATACTGTTGCGGCATAAGTTGTTGTTGTTGAGACAGGCCATACTCTTGTGGCATAAGCTGTTGTTGTTGAGGCAGGCTATGCTGTTGTGGCATAACCTGTTGTTGGGGCAGGTCGTGCTGTTGTGGCATAGCCTGTTGTTGTTGAAGCAGGCCATCCTGCTGTGGCATAACCTGTTGTTGTTGAGGCATGCCATGGTGTTGTGGCATAACCGATTGTTGTTGAGGCAGGCTGTGCTGTTGTGGCATAACCTGTATTTGTTGAGGCAGGGTATGCTGTTGTGGCATAACTTGCTGCAGGTGTGACATTGTAGGCTTTAGTTGTAGGTCCTGCTGTTGTGGTTGTGGCAATATTTGTTGTTGGACCAGGCCTTGCTGCTGTTGTGTCAGGCCCTGCTGATGTGACGTCATTTGCTGCTGTTGGAAAAAGTCTTGCTGGTGGTTGGACATTAGTTGCTGGGTTGCCATCACTTGCTGTTGGTATGCCATTAGTTGCTCTGGTGGCATTACTAGCTGCTGCAGTGACACAACTTGCTGCTGTTGGTTCAGGCCTTGTTGTTGAGGCACACTTTCTTGCAATTGAGGTCTACCTTGCTGTTGTGCTACTATTTGTTGTTGGATAGATTGACCTTGTTTCTTGGTCATATCTTCCCGCTGAGAGGAAGGACCGAGTTGTGATTGGGTAACATGCTGTGGTTGCATGACTTGCTGAGACTGAGTCGTGATTTGATGTTGCGTAATTGGTTGCTGTTGGTGTGCAACTCGTTGCATGGTTTGTTGTTGAGCCAAGGCTTCTTGCAAGGTTTGCTGAGATTGAGTGACGCCGTGGGTTTGTATTGGTTGCTGATGTTGTTGCATGATTTGCTGCTGTTGAGGCAGCGCCTGCTGAGGCTGAGGGACTTGCTGCTGTTGAGGCATTGCCTGATGAGGCTGCGAGACTTGCTGCTGTTGAGGCAGCGCCTGCGGAGGCTGCGAGACTTGCTGCTGTTGAGGCAGCGCCTGATGAGGCTGCGAGACTTGCTGCTGTTGAGGCAGCGCCTGCTGAGGCTGCAAGACTTGTTGCTGTGATGGCATTTCTTGTTGGGGTAGACCTTGTGATTGTGTGACCTGCTGCTGCTGCAGAGGCAAGGCTTGCTGCTGAGACATAGCTTCTTGATCTGATCCATGCTGTTGGGACATGATATTCTGGGCTGGCGGCTTGTTCTGTTGCTGTTTCGGTATGCCTTGTTGCCTTTGTTGGATGCTTGGTTGTGATGATTGAGGCTGCTGGTCCGGTTGAGGAAAGCCGTATAGTTTATGGATCATACGCTGATGCCGACACAACTCTTCTTGCTGTTGTTCCATGGTTCGTCTTTGCGGCAAGACTTGTTGCCGTTGAGGCTTGCGCTGCTGAGACAATCCTTGTGGCTTTTGTGATTTACTTTGTAGTCGAGACAAGTCTTGTTTCAGCTGCTGCATGTCTTGCTGTTGTTGCATCGGTGTGCTGTGTGGATGAGCCATGGCTGGTTGTTGCTTGGGAATGTCGTTCTGCTGTGGCACGGGTTGTTGTTCCTTAGGAATTCCCTGATGCTTAGGCAAGATTTGTTGTTCGTTTGGAATAACCTGTTGTTTTGGCAAGCTTTGTTGTTCCTTAGGAATGTCCTGATGTTTAGGCAAGGTTTGTTGTTCGTTCAGAATGACATTTTGTTTTGGCAAGCTTTGGTTCTCCTTGGGAATGCCCTGTTTTGTAGTGAATGCTTGCTGTTCCTTGGGAATCGCCTGTTGTTGAGGTATGGCTTTTCGTTCCTCAGGAACGCCATTTTGTTGAGGTAAGGCCTGTTGCTCCTTAGGAATGACCTGTTGTTTCGGCAAGCTTTGGTTTTCTTTAGGAATGTTATGTTTTGTAGTGAATGCTTGTTGTTCCTTAGGAATTCCCTGTTGTTGAGGCGTGGCTTGTTGTTCCATGGGAATTCCCTGTTGTTGAGGTGTGGCTTGTTGTTCCTTAGGAATTCCATTTTGCTGAGGTAAGGCCTGTTGCACCTTGGGAATTGCCTGGTGTTGAGACAATGCTTTTTGTTCCTTAGGAATGCACTGCTGCTGAGGCAAGGCTTGATGACCCTCAGGAATACCATGTTGTTGAGCCAAGGCCTGTTGTTCTTTTGGAATGCTCTGTTGTTGAGGCAAAGTTTGTTGTTCTTTAGAAATGATCTGTTGTTGAGGCAAACCTTGTTGTTCTTTAGGAATGCTTTGTTCTTGGAGCAAGGTTTGTTGTTCTTTAGGAATTTCCTGTTGTGTAGGCAAGGTTTTTTGTTCCTTAGGAATACTCTGTGGCTGAGATAAAGCTTGCTGTTCTTTAGGAATGCATTGTTTTTTAGGCAATTCTTGTTGCTCATTAGGAATTCTCTGTTGTTGAGGCAAGACTTGTTGCTCATTAGAAATTCTTTGTTGTTGGGCCAAGACTTGACGTTCCTTAGAAATAACCTGTTGTTGCAATTCTGGTTTTGACTGCGGAATCGGAATTTGTTGCTTCTGTAACCGTTGTAAGTTTTGTGACTGCTCAACCTCAATCTGTTGCTGGTTCGGTTGGATATTTTGACTCGTTTGTGACTGGGACTTCTGTGATTGGTTAGATTGAGTATCTTCTTGAGATGGGATGCTTGACTTGACAAGTGGTTGGTCGGAAGCGTCATGGTACGGAATCACAGTTGTGTTATAACTCTGCAAAGTTGGACGAGCAGAACTGATGACTGAGTAGTACTGGTGAGTACTGGTGGTCGTTCCAGTCCGACGGCTGTAGACCATATTAGCAGGAAATGATTCAGTGGAAGTAGAAACATTTGGGATGCTGCGCACGGGTGGCACATAGGCAGGTAAATCTTGGGCTGACGGCGTTGTATAGGCCAAGGGCATCGACATTGGAACAGGTCCGAATTCAGTCATAGTCATCGGAACGGCAATATGTGGAGGCACATTCTGGTAGTTTCTAAATCTGGACACTGGAGGCACATAGGCAGGTAAATCCTGGGCTGACGGAGTTGTATAGGCCAAGGGCATCGAAACTGGAACAATTCCATGTTCAGTCAAAGTGACCGGGACGGCAATATTGGGAGGCACGTTCTGGAAGTTTCTATACAGGGATGTATAATAGTTAGAGTCATTCTTTAATGGCGAGTTTGGGCTGGTATATGGAGTTCTGCGCACTGATGGCAAGTCGCTGGAGTCATGCAAAGGCGTGAAGAGGTGCTCCCCGTTCCAAGGCAAGTGGGAATACGGGTGCTCATTGGGAGACAAAGGCGAACGGGAGTTAGAATATAGTGGCAAACAGGAATCAAGGGACGAGCCTGACAAGCGCGTTCGTGAGCGAGATCTTTTTCTTAGCAACCAGTTATTGTCAGTCAGAGGCGGGTTTGGACTTATGGGTAAGTCTCTACTAATCAGCGGCTGGGAAACATCCATTGTTGGCAAGCTCGTATTCGCGTACATGTTTACAGTCTGCGGCTGATAGTTATAAACCGGTAAATAGGGATTGATGTAGGGTTCCGCAAATCGCTCTTGTGGTCCTACTGGAAACTGCCAAGGCTCCAACGCAGGCGTATAGAGAACATATGGAACATACCCAAAGAATCTTGACGGATGTTGGGAATAGGAATTGTGCTGAACAAAGCCGTGAGTCGGAAGTTGGTGCATTTGACCTGCATGTCCGTATGGGTACATCGGGTTATAGTATTGAGCTTGAGTAGATACCGAATCCAATGAGTTTTGTGATTGATGGGTCTGAGGTTCGTTGCGGCTCGAATTTATGTCCTGGGGCATGACATTACTTGGACCTGGAAACACCTCAGAAATTTCTGCCACGGGAAGTTTTTCAGCGCGAGCAGTTTGGACCTGCCGCTTTTGAGCCTTCAAAGGATCATCACTACCAGGACCGCTCTTCATTTTCTCAGAATTCTGGTTGAAAAATAAAAATAATCATTAAACACAAGCTTATGCGAGGCACGCACTTCTAGAGCATTCCAGTCAACCATAGAGGCTATGCTGTTCGTTGCTCTGTAACTGGAATCTGGAACCGGATTTAGTGGAAACCAAAGATTGTTCAATACTTCGAAGACAGGGATTAGCATTGGCATTTTCAAGAACTACAAAAGTATGCGTTGTCGACTTGTGAATTAGAAAATATTTTGTTGAATATTCTTTAGATGATATCAAACTTTCATTAATACAACAAGGAATAAATGGAATCGTAGAACAAACATCAACATCTCTTTGGAGGGCGAAAATCAAAGATAGGGTTTCTGAAGATACTGCAAGGGATTCACAAATGGTTAAAACCTCAACACATCATTTCATATTCGTGAATTCTGGACATCGACATCAGTCAGATACAAAGAAATTCTTAATATTCAAATTCACTGATTATCTCAATCTGCATTTAAAAAACAATGCTGTCTCTAACCGTCTTGTTGAACCCAACTGATAGCTGTGTTCATTCTGAAAAAAAAATATGATTTAACTTGGCGAAACCAGATAACTTCAAAAGCATTTCCTAAGACTCGTAATCCTTTGTGTTTACGACTTACTGGACTTTGGAACCTCTCCTGGTTCGAGATACAGGAACTCCGACTACACTTTGGACGTGGAATCCGGCTCCACACTCCGAAGTAAGACGTTTAGTCAACTCTGCCAAAGCTAAGTGTTTCACTTATACATATTGTACAGTAGCTCTAAACTATTAGAAGTTATCCGATTTGATCCAAAGATCAGAAACGGAGAAAATGAAAATATTAAAATCGGAAACTAATAGGGTCAGCTATATTGGGTATACATTGATAACTAAATCTGAAGTGTTAAGATTTTCGTTTCAATTCTGAGTTGTTTTGTTTGTGAAGTAAGATTCTTTTCGGAAAGTTCAGCGTTCCCGTAGCAACAGTTCAATATTTCCCTATTCCACATGCATTGATTGTGATGGAACCAAGACGCATAAGTCCTGCTGCGGCCTTTTTATACTCGATTGATTGATCCGATGTTCTAGACTCATACTTACTTAATACGAGGGTTGTTTCACAAGTTTTGAACCATTTTGGAAAAGCTGTAAAACCGACAAATATGAATGAAGTAGGCCGAAACTTTCACATTTAAAGAAAAAACTAAATCACATTGTACCTAAAGATTGGGTAAAATACCCATTATAGTCTGTTTTATTACGATTTTAGTCGAAGAAAAAAATTACCATTTTCCAGAACATTTTCTTTTACTTCTCCTCTTTAATTTTTTTCTCATTGTTTTTTTGTATTACAGTAGTCGTTGATGCGCTCACATCAACGCAATACAATTCACAGAATACGCATATATTTTCATGAATTGAAGTTGCTGTTCTGGAAGTGTTTCAAAGAAACGACAGAAAAAAGAATCGCATTTGCGTCTTACGTCATTTACGAAATAAACTACTTCGTCTATCCTACTTTAAAAAAATCTCTTCAATTTTTTACAAAAAACATGCTAGTCCATATCTGTTCAATCAATTGTGGAATTTTTTGGCGAAAAATATGCAGAGGCAAAGAAACGTGTTACTTTTTCTATCCAAAAAAGCCAATGTTCCACTAAAATTGTAATGAAAACTGGCAATATGAATATTTTTACCCAATAATGTAGTAATGTAACATAGTTGCTTCTTTAAATGTGGTGAAAGTTTCAGCCCAATTCATTTATTTTTGCGGGTTTTACAGCTTTTCCAAAATGGCTCAACACTTGTGAAACAGCCCTCATTTATTTGAGGTCAGCATATTTTGTATTTCCTACTTCAAAAGTATCACCATTAAATCGCACTCAAGTTATTCTTATGAAACGGAGAAATCCAAGTGTGGAGACAGTTGAACCAAGTGAATGATTCTAATCTATTTACCGCAGCGTATCGATATCGATGGGCTGAAGAATCGACATCAAACAACAATTAAGAATTCATATCATAGAATTACTTGGATCGGGTTTATCGCTTTAGCAGGCTTTCAGGATCCAGAAGAAACCCTTTTCGAGGAATGCACTACAATTATTGTAGGTTGATCAACGATTCATCAGCAATCGAAATGGAAATGAATAAATCTTTCAAAAGAGGAGAATTAGGTTATGACTATAGTTTATTGAATTGAATACTTATCTTAAAACAAGTAATCTAGAACTCGAGAGTAACAGAATTTCGCTGCGGTAGTTCAGGCTTTAGATGTACAATCCTAAACAGAAACCACAGCCGTATGATTTATTTAGGACGTACCACGGTTGCCTTGTCCGATGCAGTTCTTGGAGAAGTTAAATTGTCTTTCGAATAAGTTCCAGACGACCCGGAAGGAGAGTCACCTCCTCTATTCTTCCGTCTGTCCTCATAAAGATCCAAAACGCGCGTTGCTTTGTCTCGAATGGCTCGCAGCTCATCCAATATCTCATCATCAAACATGTACTCAGTCCCTGTCTCCTTGCCAACAACATTGATCTTCAGCTTCAAAACGTTGGAGTACTCAATTGCGTTACTCAAATCCGACGAGTCGAAGATGGTAACCAAATCATTGTCTACAAATGCAATAGAATTAGCGATAGTACCTTCACCGAGTATGGAAGACATGTCAATTTTTGAATTGCTTACCTTCGTCCTTATACTTCATTATAATCTCATCGTCCGGCTTCAATTGATTACGAAACACTCTTTGCATCATCAAGACCAGCTCATCATATGTGATGTCCTCATTGTGAATCGGTATACGTCGGATGTCTCGGTTCAGCTGAGCCTTAAAATTAAAAACAAACAATAGTTTATGACTTGGTGTCAAAGTAAACATTTATATAAAATACGATAGTAAATAGTTCTAGATTTCGTATCAGCCCAGAGGAGTGACTCATACCTTCACAATCAACTTTCCAGAGGAATGTAAACCACTTCCTTTTCCACTTCTGCCCTCATCTTCAAGGCTCTGATTCTTATCCTTCCAACTCATCTTCAGTTTCGGCTCCTCTACCTATATAAGAAGTCATTTAAATTATTTAAGTTAAAATATGAATTGATAGAATATATCATGCATGTAAAGTCCCAGAAGAAGTCACGCCCAACGAAGATATGGCTCAAGAATGAAAAGATAGATCAACATAGATATCCAATATCCAACTGTCTTGTGAAGATCTTTTAATGAATTTAAAGGGATTTATTTATATATTAAGCTATTGTGTAAACTAAAATTTCGATGTACAAGCGTCGTTCATGCAATAGATGAATTATCAATAAATCTGGAATTGTAAGTGTCAACTGCGGAACATATTAAATCAAATATGAATCATCAGTCAAGTTTAGCTTTAATGAAATGCGGTGAGTTGATTGTTGACGTTGACTCCTCGGTCCGTAGGTTCAACCAAAAAAAACGCCTTAGTTAGGCTTAGCATTTCCAACTATTATCGACTCTTCAACGTAAAGTGGCACGAGAGCTGAATCATACACAACTCATTTTCTTGCGACCGAGATGTTTTTTGTTCAGGAATGATTTGATTTGATTCACGATGCCGATTTCGAAATAGAAATCATGATTTTTACATGATTTAATAAGGGAAAATCATTCAAGCTAAATGGATGAACGATGAACATAAATCTAATAATTAAGAATTAATTAAATTATTAAATAACTAAGGAAATCCGCCAATTATCGTAAAAATTGAAGAAATCTTGGAAAATAAATATATTCTACATACATAAATCAGATGAAAGAGAAGATTAAAAATTTTTGTTTTGATTCCGTTTTGTTAAAATTTTGGTCGCACAATATGCATAAAATCATAGAAAGCTATTTCCTTACCTCTGACTTTAACACAGTTGCAGCTGTTTGAGAATGAAATATTCAGCAGCCTCCACCACGGGAACCGTAGCTCTTGCTTGGTATCAGTCAGGTTACAATCTAGTATACCATACAAAACAACGATTATACTAAAGGCCTTCGTCCTTCGTGGCAATACAAAGCTAAAGCTAGTATTACAAAAAAAAAAACTTCTAATAAAATGAATTACGACTGACGTCTGATGACGACGATTAGACGATGTCTGACATTTGATCAAATTCAGAACTCTGTTTCCAAACACAAACTCCCGCAAACTAAGCAGCTTTAAGAAAAAGTTACCCTAACAACTTTAATGAAAGTAGTAAGTACACAATATGTTTCGGTTTTAATTGAGCGTACTTGTGAGAAGGCATGTGGGCATATATCCCATGTACGTATGCTTACATCATTGCCACATCACCTTATACGTATGTAGCATCTACTCCACTCTCCTGAATTTGGTACCGGTCCGTGCCTTGTCACGAGTCATGACTGACGCCATAAAATTGCACCATATTGCGCAAACAAGCTAGCCTACTACGATGCTGAAGACGGCATGGTCTATGTACCTGACGGCCGCACCTGGCACTCCGTTCAGAGTCGATGTCCAGTTATCTGCCAGTTAATGCGACAGTATTTAGAATTTCATTCTTTGTTCATGGACCAGAGATGGACCATTTGTCCGGTTTTTGGGAAGGGTATCGAAAACACATCCGATTTGAACCAAATTTTTATCACATGTGTACAAAAATAATACGATACTCCATGCCAAAATTTAGTCTAATTGGTGCAACTTTTTTTGATTTTTTTTTAGAAATTTCCTTGAATTTTACATCCGAAATTTAAAAAAATAAAAAAAGTTGCACTGATTCGGTTCAATTTTGGCGTGAATGATGGAGTATTATACATGATTATACATATAATTTTTGTACACATGTAGTAAAAATTGGATCGGATGCGTTTTCGA
>JAQFXZ010002129.1:0-10160 GCA_034694025.1 Ceratophysella scotica | reverse complement strand
TTGTCTCAAATAGTTCCTCAGATATTTTGATTTTCTGGGATGTTTTTGGAAAATTATGGAAAACTGGAGCCGCTGAGGCTTTACAATTTCATATGTGAATTGATTAATTACACACTCAAAGAGCACTTTTTTGAAAAAAATTGAACCCAGCATGGTCGCAGTACGCCTGCGCAAAAAAGTCTAACGCGTCTATAGCCAAAACGACTGCTCTTCGGTGTTAGATAAAATCTTCAATTTAAACGCGATTTAAAATTATAAATATTTTGTTTTAAAATAAATTTTAGAAATCGGAAATAAATACAGTGAAAGAGAGCCGTAATGCAGAAAAAAAATAACTAAAAATACAGATAACAATAATTATGATATCCGGATTAGAATTGACTAAACATGTCGAGTGTCGTATCCAGCAACATATTTTGAGCTGCAGCTTAAGCCGTTAATGTTCAACGTGCATTTCTAGGAATAGAGAAGCGGGATACGGGCGGACAGGCTTTTGAAGGAAGGAAGCTGAGAAGCAGAAAAGGGTCTTAATTTCCTTTAAAAAACAGGGAGTAGCAGTGTTTAGTTATATGCCGTTTTAGGATTAAATAGTCTCATTAGGAGCTCTTGAATAGCATAATGTCGCTGCATGGAAATGCCTAATGACATGACATCAATGAAAACACTCGAGATGTACTTGTGAAGATGTATGAGGAGATATAAGACGTAATGAATACCTAATCCCGCCTCGCTCCCCTGAGCGTGGCACACACGCCTTTGAAAAGAGTGCAAAGCTAACTGAAAGATGAACACGATGTCAATGCGTGGACCAACGTATTTATTTTTAGGCCGAACGAATTAGAAAAGCGAAATGCTAATCACGTGGCTGGCAATACGTATACAAGCAAAATAGCTCTTTTTTACACAATAATGCCAATAGAGACTTTGCTTTTGAGCAATTTTTCTGTGTCGACAATTATATAATCGTTGGATGATTTAAGAAGAATAGCTCAAACGTTATGCCAATTTTCTAATTAACCATAACGAGATATTCTCTGTATAAATCTAAAAATATTTTTATGGATGGTCTGTAACTAATCAAGCTGCTTGTTTTTGATGGTTTTAAGTCCTTGTTCCATTTGCAAATCAGAAGTGATTCTGTCGTGAGAATTCGCTAGTGTTTACAGAAAGTCCGTAATTGGAAACGCTCAAATTATTCAGTCCAAATCCTAATGACTCTGGTCATAAAGTTTCATGCGGAGCAATTTGGTCCATGCGATGCCTGCTTGCTCATCCTAGAATTCTCTTGAATTCTAGATTATTACCCAATTAGAGTTCCGCTCGCTCTTGACTTTTGGGGCGGCTCCATTTTCCGTTATAGTCTCTTTTCCAGAACACTCGGCCTGAGCCTGACACCCATTCAAAGCTGAATGTTGTTGGCTAAGAATACAAGGATAAAGAGGCAGACCAAGCCGCTACCCACCGGTTCGTCAAGACTGTTGTTGATGTGATGACCATGGACCATGGTACTTATAGAATGTTCGATGATCTTTGCCTCAGTTTGGAAATAGGTGGAGATTGTGTTGGTGAAGGCGTGTCAATTCTTTGATCATCTATTCAAACTTGTGTATAAGACAGTAATTGCCATGCTTAGACTCTAGGTTCAATTAATTCTTTCTTCTGGTGTTAGATCCTAATGGTAGATAAAAGCAAAAATAAGGTTGCAACAAAAGTTCTATTGGCAGTGGTATTTGAGCCTATGATACTACAGATGTAGTACACCGACACTAACCGTTAGCATATATCATGAGTTGGATTAAATTACTGAAAGGTTTTTAAAATTTTGATAATCTGAATACATTGGCCTTAAAATTCGAGTATCGCGTTTTTAGATCTTCTTTTATAGTAAATAGCGTATCTCTAGAGGTTTTGGGATTCCACATTTTTGTGCGACAAACCTAAAAAAACTTCTGCGGCAAAGGAAGAATAGCTGCAAATATTATGCTATACCAAATATTATAGCTTTTTTGTATAGTGCCACATTTTTTTACTAACGCTGCCAGTCAGATCTGATTCTGAAAAATTAAACAGTTGGGAGTGTAAATAGCAGATTATTGAATGATCGAAATTTCAAAGGGATAAAAACGTCAGGAATAGAAAATGATGTGAAAACCTAAAGTGCTATCCCTGCCAAATATTAGCAACCCAACCGCATTGCTGTTTCTATATTTCATACTGATTTACTATTTCCCCCATGCATGATCTCATTTTATAAACACTACCATGTCTGTCTGGATCTGAAAGAACAGTGCCTTAATACGTATCAGAAAAGTAGCGTGATAGAGAGCGATTAACTAACACAAATTAACGCGTTTACAACTTTGTTTCACTCCTGCATATGAAACATGAAACAAAATAACATTGTAGTAGAACGTGTAGGTATACATGACGCTGACGCTGACGCTCACATGTACATACACTTAGCCAAAATAAATGGTGCACGGAAAATGTCGTAGGGAAAGGTAAGTCCTGCAGAAATGTTGAGCGAAATGGATGCACTTCCTTTTTTGAAGCTTTCACCGCATGTGTATTTCGTTTTTCAGCTCAAATTGAGAAAAAATACATTTGCGAACATTTTATGGACAAATTCATATATGGTAGCGTATCTGTTTTTGAAATCACACATCGAAATGGTGCTAAAATTCAAGCAACATTAGTGGTATTGTGGTTTTGTTGCTACAAGCTATGCTTCATACGATGGTCGAATACTGATACATTTCTACTTGTTCTGTATTTGTATGCAGGATCTCGAACGAAAATTGAGGCGGAATATTTTGCCTTCTTACCTTTTTCCATTCCATTTCTATTTTTTTAAAAACCTCTTTCCAAAGCGTATCTGGCGGTTGCTGCCCTTATAATTGCAATTTGCACTGGGTAGAAATTGCAATTTCACTCATTCATCTTTCGAATATACAAATGAATTTATCAACTCAAACTTCATCAACGCCACTCTTCTCTGCCACATACCATATCCGCCTCCGTTCTTGTAAAACTGTTGTAAATACCGACGGTCTCTGTAGCACATAGCAACCAAGTCAGATGCACGTCTCTCCTGCCTCCTATTCGTGTTAGCTAATCTGCTAGTTGAAAGAAATGCTACGACGCTGAGAGATGAGTTCACGCACCCAACGCATGGAGAGGACGCGACTCATTCCGATTCAATTTACTCTAAATGTACATTTGGCAATTTGGTTGGTTGGTAGAGCCTAAAGATCTGGAATATGCTATGCATTTCTGAAGTTCATTTGGACGCTGGACATAAAAAAAATCCAGCCGAGGTTAGAATGAAACTTGTATGGGGGCAGATGGAACTGGTTGAATGCTCTTTGGCGTGGTTCTGACTCCCGATGTTCTGTCCTCATTAGACGCTGAGCACAGGCCACACAGGATTATCCCCTTAACGTCTGTTCCCACTACTTTGGCCATCGTCAGGATCAGCATCCGAGCAGCAGGATCCCGTTAGACCTAATGCCATCCATCCAGCCGCGAACCATGCCATGCCTCCCGGTCTGACAGTGACACTTTAGTAAGCTTCTAACTCCGAGTCACGATTGGTCACCCACACCAGATCTCCGTCATCCCAACTCAGTCTTAGGCGGCATCACTTGTGGCTTGGACCGGACAGAACCTTAGTCTCGTCAATCCAGTGGCTGGAGCAGGTTCCCGTCTCGGTTATGATGAGTCTCAGCTCATCTTCACCTTCACTCTCAACAATACGAATCAGAACTGTGAGAATCTGCGAACATTGTCACGTTCATCTGAGTTCCTGTTGTGTTTGTAGTTGACCCTTGGCTTCGGTCCCACTGTGGGTCGTCAGAGTGTCCTACCTGCCTTCTGGTAAGAAAAACTTGTAGTTTACCCGGGACAAAAAGGCGTCTCACCGGAACCCTGCTGCTTTCCTGGTTCGTAATTTCTTTTTTTTTGTATTTTTGACAATATACTCGTACATTGCACTAATGCATATTACATTCCCGTCCACATGGACAAGCGCAAACCTGGAGTGTTGTTTTCCTCATGTGGATTGACAGCTGAGAAATCGGAACAGTAGGCACACAAATATATCAAGATGGATGAGAACTGAGATTAGGGTTCAGATCTGCATGCAGAAAACATCAGTAAGAGCGGCGTCCTTCCTGTTCTTCAACCCTTGTCCGTTCTTTTCAGGAAAACACGGAATTATTCATTTGAGTTGAAAGTGTCAAAAAGACGGGCGGGATTAGGATGATGGGAGGAGAAGGGCGGATTATGCGGAATAAGGAGGATGAGGCTCAGATGAGACTGTAGACGCTGTTTTTAATATGTAATGATCTCATCTGCATCATGCAGCCTCGTGCTCCAGAGGCACTTGTGATCTGACTTGTACCTTGTACCTCCGACTCTGTCTCCTCTCCACACATCCAGTCTGCAGAACAGATAGGAGAGAATAGGATCAGAATTTTTCTTGGCGTCTTTCCATCTCTTCCACTCAAGTCAACATCTCCCTGGATCTTTCATGGTGTAGCAGATGAGCTCAACCAAGCGGAGAATCCGCTACTCGCACTGCACCACTTCTTCACTTGGCAACATGTCATCCCTCCCGACGCGGATCGACTCCTGACCACTTCATTACCGCATCCTTCTCCTTCCCATTTAATCAACTTTCCTCCTAGTCCTTGAACGGAATTTCATGTCCACGAACTTTGGCATTTCCGTAGGTTGATGCACGTTATTTGCCGTTGATGTCGATAGCCTAGATTTCATGATAGTAAAATGACATTTTCCATAAATGTTCCAAATTCCCATACCTTGTGTTACAAATCGAGGTATTTTCAGATTTTGAACATGCTTCCAGCCAAAAACTGTTACATCAAGATCAAAAACCGCGACACCAAAAAACGCTTTGGAAATCTAGCTTAAGCTAATCTAAAGTAACCTATTCGGGTGTCATGGCTTTGTGTCGCGTTTTTTTGTTGTAGCTGTTTTTGGAGTTGTGGTTTTTGCCTGTTAAGATAGAAAATGCTTCCAGCTAAAAAGCGCGACTTCCGGAAAACCTAGCATGACCTAACCTAACCTAACATGACTGGGCCGCTGTTTTTGGTGTCGCACTTCTTACCTGATGTGATAAAAAATATTGATTTAAACCAACAATTATGCTCAGCCAGATGAAATCGTTTAAAACATGGGAAAGTTTGCAGGATTTTCAATTTGCGGCTAAACACGTGATTGAAATTGAAGGTAGTGGGATTTTCGGTGAGCAAAAAAACGTAGAATCTTACCATATAATGAAAAGCGCGTATCAGTGAAGATTTGATTAGGCTGCTATGGTACAAAATTCACGAGCGTATGCTGTATTCGGGACAATAAGCGTTGGAAAATAGAATTGTGAGATAAATTTCTGCTAATTGTTACTTTACGTATGCCTCCAAGCATTTGAGGCAAACAAAAATGTCGAACTGATTCTAATTTTTAATTTAGAATTTGGATCCGTTAATGTCTTGCAGGCAGGTAGGAAGTTAGGTACTTTAAAAGATTTGTGCCTTTCACAATGTAGCTTTAAAAAATATGATTTGAAAGGTCTTTCCATTTCCAAGTTCCAAGCCTAGTTTGATCTTTGAATCTATGAATCACAGAAAATGCCTTATATCCTTATATGTATGAAAGATTATCATAATAGTTGAACTCCATGAAGGCTACGTCTTAAGTCGTAATAGACAAGAGCTAATGAACAATCAGCATGGATGTGTTATAGGATTTGCTCGGCCTTACAATACAAGCGCTCAACGCATAATAGCAATTGTTACAGTTTTACCAATAGAGCCCGGAAGTAGTTGATCCACAGAAGTCATGAATCATAATCGGAAGGCACTATTTCCGATTTAAGGTGTGATTTGATTTTGGATCCAAAGAAGCAGTTCCTGTATAATTTACTCCTGAATCGTGCTACCGCATTGGGCTCTGAACATCTATTGGGATCAGATGATCTCAGCTGAATGAAATAATCAAGCTCCACACCTTTGACCATGGCCTCAATCATTTCACTTTCAATTGACATTTCAAGGCCCAGCTTAGCTCAGATTGGCGTAAGGAGATGAAATGTACAGAAGTTTCTACAACAAAATGAGTCATTTCTGGCCTAGTTGCTCCCCAGTTTTCCTTCCAGAATGGGAAGTTTAATTATGCCTAAAAGGTCAGGAGTGACTCTAAAGCATTTAAACCACTCAGAGAATGTGTTTGGAACAGTTTGTGTAAAGTGTTTGAGAGATTTGAACTACGTAATTGGATAGGTATGTCCTGGGGTCTGTGGACTCTCCAATGTCAATAGTTCCATTGACCAGTTTCAAAGTTGAGGTTATTTTGATGCTAGAGCAAACCTTGTTCAGCAAATGTCATGTGTCAATAGAAGCGTCAGAGTTGAGACACAAAGAGAACTCCATTTGTCAACATAATCCACCAACTGTTTCAAGAGTCTCTACTATGGAATGGAGTATCTTGACGAGTCGGCTTGTGCAAATAGAGATCTTTCCGCATTCCCTAGAAGCTCAGACCTCTCTAAATTGACACGCTATCTTGATTTGAGCCTATATTCTGCCGATTTTTCAAACCTTCAACTAGACCTAGCGTCCTCCATCCCAAACTTTCTTTTCAATTTTCATTTGTCAGTATTGATACCGGAATTAGGAAGTGTCGTGGTACTGGTACCTAGCAGCTAACCACCGTTATTGGCAGATATCATAATCAGAGAACGAATGTCAATGTCGTTGTGGTTTGTGGTTCTCAGTGTTTAAATTTAGAATCACAGGACAACTGGTTATCTGGCCGATTTTATTGCACGTGCACACAACGAGTTTGATATGTGAAGATGGGCATTTCCAGATCCCATCGTTAAATCTTGATGACACATCACATGACGCAAATTGATATGGAGTCGCAGATGTATTCAAGAGAATGAAAGGGATATTATTACAAACTGTTGATATACGATAGGCATGTATTTTGAACTTCAAAAAATGCATTATGGAATTATAATCTCATACATGTGGTTTCTGATAAGTAAATGACCTGCTATCAGTTGAAGGTTCACTGGGGCATCAGCATAAGCACACATCGTAACGCTTAGTCCTCTTTCTTGTCAGTTTTTGAAGCAAATAGCCTGTGCTAAATCTTACCGAAATGAAATCTTGAGGTTTCCGGAATTTTGCTGAAATTTTTTAATCTCATGCTGGCAAAACTGACATGCTTCTGTTCTGATTGCATCTAGGCTCTAAAAGGGTAATTTAAATATCCCCACTGGGAAAATGTGCAAAATTGTACTATCGTACCTACCTGAGTGAATTGACAGCGTCAAACTGCGTCATCGCTACTTGCAACATATGGAAAAACCTATTTCATTGAGAACCACTGCAAATATATGTGAAGTATTCAATGCTAAACGAGTTAATCTCATTTTTTGGCGATTGTTTTTTTTTACTTTCCAATGATCAGTTTCACGTGCTTTATTTTTGTTTCTTTGAAAAGGAATTCTGATGAGCGTTTTGAGATATTTATATTTGTACAACACGTCCCATTGTAAAAACCAGCAAGAACCAGAGTCAGTTGGCCTATGCCACGTGAAATCCTTGATCTTAAGCTCTTGTCCTGTGTGAAAAGCTCGTAACCGCTGTTTGAGTTTTGTGTTCTGCCAAAATACTGAGACTGAGATTAAATGTTAAATCCACATCCGTAAATAACACATTGTATGTCTGAAGCCGTTCACTTGGGTAGAAACTTCTGGCTGGCTCCTGGCTCAGTATTTGTTGTGACCCTGGCCATGAGCAGCGTGTATGGCTTGACCTTAAGCTGCTAAAAATAATTTCCGTTTGCTCGAAGGTTGGGTTAAAGATTGTACATAGTTTCAGCTCAGATAACGATCATTCTCAGTATTTCCATGAACTTCGCTCATCGAGTAAAGTACGCGTGCTTGTTCAACATTATTTGTCAAAAAGTGAACTCTTGACACAAATACGCATGGTGTCGACAGTCAAAACCCGGTACTGCAAAATAGAATTCTTTACCTGCTTTTAATTTTTACAATTTTAGTTCTGAGAAATCTTCATTATCGTCTGTTTCATTGTTTTAAATGTTGTTGGAACTCTACTGACGGAGTTGAACCACGTGATCTAGATGCTTGATTTGCATTGTTTCTTCATTCATTAGCTCTTAGACTAATACCTAGAATTGAATCTTTTCACTCAAACCGTACCATACAAATATTTGCATACATTGAAGATAATTTCAATTGTGTATTATGAGAAACCCACTATTACTGTACTACTTATCGTATTTGACGGTCCACATTTAGACATAATTAAAAAATACTAAAACGGTGCGAAGCTCCGGTAAATGCGTCGAATTTAATAACTAATCTACGTCATGCATTAGGTTTAGAGAATGTTCGTTGGAATTTCAACTGGATTACAAAATTAGCATAATAAAATGAGTAAAAAATTGCTTTATTTGTCAAATTAAATTGAACAATCTGTTGAAAACCCCAACATAAAGATTTTAAACGGCTAAGTCAATATTGTATAGCAAGTGAAAATTAAACATTTAATTCATGATATTGATAAACCTATAAATGAAGAGCAATTAAAATGAAAAATGTACGACTTAAAAATATTATTTATATTCTTCTATGCTTCTTTTCTGAGTCAAGCCGAGTAGGTAGAAATTAGTCTGCATTTCACTGATGAATTTTTATTCGAATTATTAGAAGCGTAGTGGCTATTATTGATGGCATCATTAACCAAATGGTATCACTAAATTATTTGGGTAAAATTTACCATACGAAGCAACTATTCACACATTTGGATCGTGTGACAAATTAGCTTCAATAAATTAAAACCAAAATACAATCATAAAGCGAGTAATATTGTTTGACAATTAACGAGTATCATTGTTCAGATTTGGACAGGTTCAAATACGCACAAACTGCGATATTTTATTTTTAATTACAGAAAAACCGGATAAAAACCTGAATTAAAGCCTCCGGCTTTCCGCTTCATGGCTGGATTCATTTGAGGCTGATAGGCCTAGGAAGAAGTTGCGTAGTGAAATGCAAATAGTTGGAGTTGATGAGGCTTCATTAAAATTGATGTCAGGAATCGGTTGAGGCAAAGCAACAACTTTAATTTTTTAGAATTGGGCCTTAACACGGGACTACGGGGATCGTAATTTTACGATGTAGCAGGTAGATGGTAGAGATTTATTTCTCTCTAACGCGGAACGTTTTTAGATCCTTGTTAATTATTATACTCCTCTGAAACGACCAGCCCTCGTGTTTTCTTCCAGGGGCTTGGCTTACAGGATAATCAATAATTAGTGCTAAAATTTACTCGTTGGTTGGACTGAGCCACACGTCAAACTGGCTGGAATAGCATATCCTTCTCCATTATGCACTCATACATATTAGCCTCATTAGGAATGGTAATAAAAACCATTGCATACGCACACAAGAGCCATATATTTGCAGACATAAACTATTGGCATATGTTAACAGGGTGACGCACTTAGAGCTTGGAATTATTTCCATGCAAAAACTGCAAACCTCCGGTCGCCAAAGGCTGAGCAGTAGAATTCCGTGTGGTAGTTGTACCTTGCAGGGGAACTACGTATTGAGTAGATAATCAATTTAAATGAGATGATAGGTTAGTCATAAGAGAAATTAATTACTGGTTTTGATACCAGGTGCATACATGATTCCAAGTACGTATTGCTTAGGTCAGGATGAGAAACTACGCGAACCGTTAATTATGCATACATAATATTTGTATCTTTCCTTTCAGCTCGAGCATTTTATTGTATTTTGGGACATGACATAAGGTTTAACGTTTAACCTAGAACTTAGCTACCTTTTCTTCTGATCTGGTTGCATTACCTATTATAACGACACCTGACTGAAACGGTTTTTAATATAAACTCAAAATACCAGTTTAAGAGTTCATTAGCATGCTAACCATTCGAATTAATGTGTAAACACTGAACACGATAAATGATGAAATTTTGTCCTTCAATATACAAACCAGTAGAGTTAAACAGAGAGGTATGCACTGAATCATGTTCCCAGAGTGCGGGCTCGACTTGGAGCGCAATTAGCACTTACAATG
>JAQFXZ010002128.1:0-10161 GCA_034694025.1 Ceratophysella scotica | reverse complement strand
TTTCTAGGAACTTTTCGGGCATTGGTCGATTTCGGGCTCTGGTCCTAACATATACAACATACATAGTAACGCGTTGTCGTTTACCAGTACAGTTCCAGACGCAATATGGCAACCGACGATCTGAACACTTGCTTGGTCAGTAACAGCTTATTAACACACTCAGATCACCATCCCCTCATTCCGTGTCATTTCTCATTGTCTTCTATCCAATTTACTCGCATTTTCTGTCCATCCATCAGTCATTCATACCCGAGTTGACATATTAGACATGACACCCCAAAAGTTAAACGTGACTCGACTGCTCTTTTAATCCTTTTGTTATTTCACTCCAACTTGTTTCCTCACTTACCTCATCTTAGTATATTTTAGCCTTGCACCTTGGACATACACAGAATTCGAGTGAGATCATGATACAATATTTTCTTACAACTTTAGTGCCACGCACCACCACGGTAGTACGTCATAGTTGCCCGTTGTACACAGAAAGCCTTGCCTTGAATCGAGAAGGCATTTCAAAGTGCCTATTGGGTTACTTACAACAAAATACCCACATCCCATCTCAATATCTATTTATTACGAGAAGTCTCTCCCATCCTCTCCCTATCATTTGCGTCTCCCAAACGCAGGAGCACCGAGCACCCAACCCATTTCTGCATTATAATCCAAACAAGAGGCAAGTCACAGGAGTCATTGTATCTTGCATCTTGCATTATATCTAATGTAATAATCATAAAATCCAAGCACGCCTTGTAAATACTTACGCATTCATTCAAATATTCATTATTAATTTGCTCAAAGTCGAGTGCTGAGCTGAGTGTGGAAGACAGAGACTTCCAAGGAAGCTTCCCGTCTAAGGCCATAAGGATTTGAGGATCCCATGACTAGCATCTTGATGGTCTACGGTCTCCACGGACTTGAGTCCAGGCTAGGCTCTTCTCTCAGTCACCACGTTCGTCCGCCAAAAACGCCTTGAATTCCTTATTTAAAATCCAAACTTATCGCTCCAAACCAAGTGCCATTGAACTTTGAACATGATGGTACTGCTCACAACCAATGCACCAAAATATAATGAATTACGATCTGACGATCTGCACTGCATAGTAATTCGCCGCATTTACTCTGCCATTTCCTGTTTCGAAGGAGGTTAAAAATGAAATTCGTGAATGCAGATCGCGAGATCGCGGGATGTCTCGAAGTTAAATATTCGTGTGACGAACTAATTAATTCGGCTCCCACTTGCGTGGCCGTGGACAAGTGGCCCTACCTTCAGGTTGTATCCAGCCCCCGAATTAATTATTAACAGAACACATGAAAACGGGAAACCCGTATAACAGTCACACTCGAATTAGCTTTTTAATCATGCACATGACTACTTCGTACATACGAATGTAGCTTATTGTATTCTGTTGTTCCGACTAATCCCAGTACACCGCGAAAATCCATCTGCCTGCATCCAGTTCTGGGTTCGTGCTGCCGTGTATGTGGTTCGTGGTTCAGCACACGGCCATTTATGTAATATTCTTACATGCTCAGAGACTCTTCTGGTGTGGTTTGACATGGCATAGTCAATTCCGACATGAATACTAGTGAAATATTCATGATCAGATGTTTTGCGAACGTGGGAGGAAGCTGAACTGGAACACCGGGACAAAAGCGGCGGCTACTCAAGCCTTTAATACGGTTCCAGCTTTGTTTCCATAAGACGCTGCTAAGCTAATGTATTAGTTTGAGGACTTTCTCTACCTGCTTCAATTCCTGGAAGTAGCCAGTTCGCTTTGAGCTCTCCATGTAGCTTACTGTCTATTCTGGTTCTAGACTGGCATGTCTGACTTACTCGGCTCCGCTGGCTGTAGGCTCCAGCAAAACATTTGTAGAAGCAATAGCTGAGAACATAATTCCAGACGGAGCGAGAATGGGATCAATTATGCAGTCGAGTGGAGTGGAGTAACTCGGAAACTCAGGTAGGAATTTAATGACTTTGTGAAGAGGTTCCACTGCTTGTTGCTCCTTTGAAGCAACAAGTTCCCAGCATAGAGCACCATACCAGCGTGAGAATTAACAAGATACAAATGCAACAGCCTGCCCTTCCAAATTTCATGTGACAATCTACTTCTGCGAAGCCACATGTCTCCAGCATTTGTTTCAAAAGACCAGACATGCCAAAGGCTCAATTTCTTATCCGATTTCGGAGTAGCGCGTGCCATGCCGACAGCCGACCTACTGAACTCTTCCGAAAATGTAGCCGCACTTCCATTCAAAGCCGAAAGAAAAGGAATTTGAGTAATCCCAGGAATACTTTGACAAATAAGAGCAGAGATCCTATTTGGGCAGCATATCCGAATTGTAGCCGTAAATCCTTCTTAAAACTGGATTGTTTTCCCGTTGACGGCTTATTCTTTATTTATGTGTACAATCCCTGTCTGTGCACTCGGCAGCCTGCATAGCCGCCACTTCTGCGAACGTCTACTAGTCCGTGAAATTGTATTTTCTATTCAGCATTCCCCAGCCTGCACAGAGCCGAGTCCTGCCTCAAGTCTTTTAAGAGTCTTTCTGGACACACTAATCAATACTCCGTTTTGAATTCCAGCTCTTTCCTTGGGCTCTCACTGGAGAAGAACCACTTTGGGCCTGAGGACGCCAAAGAGTCTAATGGACTTCCATCTCAAATTAAAAGCCAACTGAGATTAGACAGACAATTTATTTGAGCCTCTTTTTCTAACACTTTAGATTTCGGAACTTCCTCTGTCCTCCTGGACCATGATTGCGTTCGAGCTTGGCGTGGACGCGCCTCTGTCAGAACCCCAATGTGCTTCTCGAGAATCCTCAATGGAGCTCTTTTTATATGGCACTCAGCATTTCAGCATTGCATTCATGATCCTGTCCTGACGCTCTGCATTGTGTAAACGTGGAAGGACTTGAAGTTTGTGAGCTGAGAGATTCAGTGCCTCGGCAACAACGCTCCGCTCCTCAGTCCTCAGCAAATGACGAGGAGTGGGCCTCTCTCCATCCACTCCTGCTTCTTCAGCCTCTCCGTCCACAGCCAGCTTTTTCGAACAGCTTCTTTGCTCCACTCCAGCTAGCGAGCACTCATTCAGAAGGAAGCAGGCCGAGGGTGAGCACGGTGAGTGTAGAACATTCTCAACAAAATCATCTCCAGTGCACAGTGCCACCAAGTACCAGGGCGGATAGTGCATTAGAACAATAGGTGAATGTTCCCTTCAGCATTCGCTCCCTGGAATTTCAGTAAATTCTCGTCAGTTCGAATCACTCAAATAGTTCTTGTAAGTGATAGTTGGAGGGAACAAAGAATACTTAAGTCGGTCATCCGAGATGATCCTGATAAAATTCTTCAGCAACAAATGAAGGTAAGACTTCAGATTGTTCTACCTACCTGTGTTTCTGAATTTTCAGAGGAAAATCTGACAAAACTTGTTTTGACTGGATATATTTCTTGTGAAATTTAGTCCAACATAGTTTAGCAAAAGTTGAAAAGTTTGAGCCCTAAAAATATAGTTCTTGTAGTTAGGCTTTGTTGCTTGAGAGGATATCAAAAACTCATTTTGGAGGAGCTAATATTATTATATTTAGTTGGAGTTAGGTGTTAGGTCCTTCTGGAAACTCAAAGTTTCAGTTTCAGGGGAGAAGCAATTCCTTGATTCGATCGATGCTTCTTTCTACTCGGAAATCCGTCCGCTTTGAAACTAGGAACCTTTTGGCCTCAGGCTGTTGACCGAGCATCATACACTCTCCAACTCGGAGAACCCTGCTCACTTGGAACGAGATCTCTAATAAAGCTCTAATAAATAGGTTGTGAACAACAAACTGTTGCCAGACAGTCTCGCGAAGCACTTGTCCCTATTGTTCTTCACTTTCTTGGCGCACGCATAAAGGAAAACGCAAATGGGCCTAACGAGTAGGGTCTGCACGTTACGTAGACTAAGTTGTAAGTTGTAAGTAGGATTGGTATTTATCCACTTAAAACGAGAGGGCCACCGGGGGATGAAAATAGCCTGCGTGCGGGATAGCGGTCTGACCAAATCCCGACCACCGCCCAATACTTAAGACTGAATTCCTGGACCCCCAGCTCAAGGCACCAGTGGGTTCTAATTGGTGAAGGGCTCTCTCCCGTCCCATTTTTATTCTGACTGACATAAAACTCGTTTCCTTAATAGGAATTGTCGGACACGGTCCTTTTGAGCGAAGGTCTCCCTCCGGGTCTCTTCCCCTCTACTTTCATTGGGATAACAGAACGGAAATAGGAGTACAGAGTAGGCGAGGAAGTGTGGCTCATCGTCACTACATTTGACATTTGTCTGTGAACGAGTCAGAGATTTGTGTTTTGTGTTCCCAGCTTAAGAGTCAAGCCAGTAGACCTTTCCCAAGATCTGAACAGAAGTAGGTGCACTTCATCTTCTCAGCTATTTATACCTTCTCTTCCAGGTTCGAATCACGTCCCTACACTCACACTTTTTCACCCAATACGAACCAAGTTCGAAGAAGCTGATGATGATCTTCTTCCGGCTCCCAATGAATGAATGAGTCAAAGGTTGACTTGAAGTGAGACTCGAAGGGTCACTATAACAATAAAAACGGAATTTAGCCCTGTGCCCTGTTTCTGTTTATACTTTTGGCCTCAGTCGGCTCAATTCAACCAGGCCACCCATTGGTACAGAGTACAGACAGTGATCAACCCAAAAGGAAAGTGAGCAGGAGGTTAAGATCATAACTCGAGCCTGACGCTCAGTCCCTGAGCTTAGTCGTCCTGATCCTGGTCATAAAATAGGTTCTAAGCCTAGTCAACTCAAGAAGCGTCTCCCAGACCACCGTGTCAGTCCCTCTGCAATGTCGGTGAGCGACGAGGCGGCGGGAATGAGCAGCTACTCCAACTCATCGAGCAGCAGCAGCGTCGAGAACATCAGCAGCACCGTGGAGAACGGTGAGCTGTCCGTGTTCACGTTCATTGTGCCCGGTTCACAGAAACCGGTTTCGGGACCCACAGACCTTGGTGCACTTCTCAGACAACCCTCGCCTGACTTTGGGACCATCCCGGAACGACCAACCGAGTGCAACATTTCCCCCTGTCCTGTGGACCCTTTCCATCTGGATGATCCCTACGCCTTCCACCAGAAGTATCACCATGGGTACGGCTCGTCAGGTGGGGCGTCACCCTGCTGTCCTTACCACATTCACACACACCCTCACTTTCTGAGTGACAATAACTACATTCGGCTCCTTCCCAGGACTGGGGACGGACTTCTGCTTCGGAGTCTGGAGAAAGGAGGTAAGGCATGATCATCTTCCACGCTTTGATGCATTGCATTTTCAAGTCAAATATACGGAATGCAAATGGACAATTTGACTTGTGAAGCAAGAAGCTCACCGGCATTCATGAAAGGGAATCCAGTCAGAAAATGAAAAAAAAATTGTGAGAAGAATGTGGTTAATGTGGTTCGCCAGTTGCGAATTCTAGAGGAAAGGAGAAGAAATTAGTTGGGTTGTTGTTCCTAAAATCTTAAATGGTACGCACTTGATGATGTGATCAGAGCTGCGCAAAATCATTGGCCAAAATCACCTAAAATTTGCTTTCAAAATCTCAAATTCAAAATCAAGTCCCTTTAAGCCGTCAAAATCAACAAGTTTTTTTAAAATTTAAAATCGTGATTTTGAGAACAAATCGTGGGTTAAAATAGTCAATTCAGCTAAAAATCGTGATTTTTAGGTCAAAATCACATACTTTAAAAATTAGAACAAGATCAGTTCATTTCTTCAAAATCAAAATCTGAAAATCGAAATCCTTTAGATGAACAAAATCTTTGATTTTCAAATCATTGACTTGATAATTCAAATGATTTTGCCCAGTCCTGGCCTGGATGTGATGGTCATTTGCTGATTCGTGCATATTTGGCAGCCGTTGGAGCAAGAAGCAATAGTGCAGATTCAACCTATTATAGCTCTTAAATCCTAAAGTTCATTTTTCTGGTTAGTCAGAGGAAAGGTATGAAGGATAATGCTGAATACTTTAGTTTTTCATTAACTTAACACAACAGCTTCAAGTTTGCGTGATTATCGAGTGGAGGAGAATAGCCCAGGAGTAAATTGACAGAGTTCAAGTAGTGGAATGCGAGGAACTGGAAGACACGTTGACACGTTTGACAGTGAGGCTGTGATATGAACCGGATTTCTGCTTAATCTTGATCTCCCATCATTCACAACTTTTGGATATAATTTGGAGGAATGCAAGCAAATGAGTTTTTGAGCTCATCTTCCCAAGCATCTCCTGCAGAAGGTGTCCGAGTCCGACCATGATCCCAGACTCCAACTCCAACACTGTGGATAATTAATGCAAATTGAAAAATCTGAGTTAATCTGAGCGTGTCATGCTTAATCGTTAGTTTAGAGGAAGTAATTCTTGAAGGGTCAGAGACTGAGGAGCTGAGCGTCTTGGTTCCGCTGAGACCAGCTCACAGGCCCACTGGCACATCCAGACACCAAAGTGCAAATCCATATTTGGCAGGATTACATTAGCAATTTTTTAGTATCATTATCGCTCCTCGTCGTAATTGAGAGTTTATCCGCGTGTTCTTTGTTCGTTCAGGTTCATTTGGGTGAGTCAGGTGACCATATGAAGGCTGAGATCATTCATTACGCACAGACACACTCAGACTTCTCGGTCCGTGTACTCGGAAGAAAGCAAAGAAGGCCCGCAGTCCAAGTCCATTATGCTAGGGGCAGAAGACGGTAGACGATAAACGGGTTTTACGGCTTCTATTGTACGGGCTGGAGGAGAGGACCATTATTCACGGAACAAAAGAGCCTACAATATGTACCGAGATGTGTTGCCAACCTAACGTGTGAACTATCAGTTTAATTGAATTGAGCATCAATTCCAGCCGCTTCTCATTAGCCCAAACTCCGCTCTAAGTCACCTGTCGGAAGAGGAGGAGGCTTCTTAAGGTCAACTTGGGCATAAAAATTAGACTAATAATGATGAATAGTGATCAAATCCGACATCAAACTTGATACAAAATTCACTACTATTGAGTCTAGAGCTCTGGACAGGCAGATTGTCTCTTCTATATCGACATGGGTTAATTTTTTAATGCCCAAAAGAAACAAGCAAGAAATGAACCTTGAAACACCCAAATATCGGTATGCATGCACCAGGCAGAACTCAGTGGATTATACGGGTTAGGGCTGGGCAAAATCATTAAAAAATGATTTTCAAAACAATTAAAAAATGATTTTCAAAATTGTTGGCCGAAATCACCAATTTCCTTCATTTCAAAATCAAAATCATATCACTTTTAGCCGTCAAAATCAAATCATCCAATCAAAATCAGAAAATTTTGATTTAAAATCCTGGTTTTCAAATCAAATTGTGATTTAAAGTCGCCAATTGAGCTGAAAATCGTGATTTTCGAGGTCAAAATCAAGTCATTTCTTCAAAATCAAAATCCGAAAATAAGAGTACTTTAGAAGACCAAAGTCATGATTTTGAAAGGCTCTCATTTAAACTCACCCAAAAGCAAATATTTTTTGACCTTTATTTCAAGCGAAAGTCACCTCAAGTGATTTTCACCATTTTTTAGGTTTTCCCCACCTGCATATTAAACGATATTACCCTTTATATTCCCTCCAAATGATAATGTGGAAAAGTAGTACCCTTTGACTCGAAAGGAAGGTCGAACTGATAAAAATAGAGTGCATCCTACAGAGTCGTTCATAATCATTGACGGCCTTTGCATTTCGTATAGATATTACGATATTGTTCACAGTCATGTGATACACCAAATTGGAGAAATTTCACTAAAGATCTCATGCCATGAAAATATTTAACAATCGCTCCCAAGCGACCGCTGCGCAACGCTCGATAGAAAAAAAAGAAGAAATCTCCTTTTGTTCAAACGTTCATACCTTTATTTGACATTGGCATTTCGAGGAGAGAACAGTGCAAGTTCAAGAGACGTAAACAAAATACGTACGTGAATTTGGCATCTCAAGATTTGATATTCTGCGAAAGTGGTAAGGTGATTCAGATATTGAGGAGGAGATTGAAGAACCTATGCCGTGGTTCGTGTCTGAGGACCTGGGAGTAATTGGGCTAACACCAAAACAATTCCAGACAGAAAAATGCTGTTGACTTTGTGAAATCTCAAAAACTATGGTGCATGCGATATGCGATTTAGCTGCCCCACGGATGAGAGTGAGTGCAACTGTTCGAAGTTTTTGAAGCAATAGATCTGCAAGCGCGTCTTGGGCATTGCGGTTGTAGAAAAATTGTACATTGTACACTGTTCGGGACTTCGGGACGAAGCCAGAAATATCCATCTGACGGCCAAACGTCAATGTCGTCGGCCAACTAAAACTAAGAAAGCTCTTATTGTTCAGTAGCACCCACCACACTTCGTGCTTTGTATGCGATACATTGACATTAATTTTAACGTAAAATTGCAGTCCGTAGGATGACAAAAATGGAATTAGTGAATACACTAGACTTTCACTGTACAACTAATGCTTAAAACTAGATTCTTACCTTTTCTTTTTGGTAAAAAGTACTACTTTCCCACATTATCATATGGAGGAAATATAAAGGATAATATCGTTTAAATTACAGGTGGGAAAAAATGGTGAAAATCACTTGAGGTGACTTTCGCTTGAAATAAAAAGGTCAAAAAATATTTGTTTTTGGGTGAGTTTAATAATAAGTCATTTTGAAATCATTGATTTTCAAAATCAAATCAATTTGCCCAGCAGGGGTATGAGGTCTTTTGGGGATATTGGAGTCAGGTGTGCGTCCTTGAATGGTTCTTGTTTTTATTTTGGGAATTGGAATTAACCCATGTCGAATGATAAGAGAGAGTACATGTTGAACCACAGAAGCGAAAAGTGCCTGTCCAGAGCTCTGAAATCAATAGTACGTGGCGCACTTATAAAGCAGACAGACGGATTCTGTGAATCAATCAGAAATTACAAAGTCCATCAAATCCAATCAACTCAAATATGCAATTGTTTGAACTATTGCACAAGCTAGGAAATGTAAATATTGGATCCAGGTAGAACAAGGAGATCATAATACAACCTACTTTGGCCTTCTCAATTAGCTTGTTTATCATTCTGAAGAACTGCGTATAGTAGACAAAATATAAGTTAATAGGAATAGTGCATTTTCATTATTCATTCTCCACATTTCATTCAAATCCATTTGCCGACTACTCAACTTGAGACTTAATGACGCTTGGTAAGGTTAAGACGCTCAACAGAAGCTGTAATTGTATTCACTAATGAAGATTCCATTACATGGAACCAGGAAGTGGAAAAATGTAAAAGTCACAACTCTTGTTACAGAAACTCTTGTCGGGCTCCATTCAAGTGCCGATTAATGAGGTATGAGGTTATTATTTCCCTATGCACAAGAGATGAAGGTGTGCTGAATCGCTTGCATTACTATTACAATAAGCACTTACATGCTATTATGTGTCGTATGTTTAAGAGCATATATTCGAGAAGTGAGATATGTGCTGAACTCAGGAATTGTTTCAAATTTTAATTAAATCAGAGATATGTAATGCACTTAGCTTTCAATCCTGCGTTAAATGAACGGATGAGGCGCACTTCTCACTGAAGCTAAAAATTGAAACGTCAATAGTTTGATTAGTGCAGGGTGGCGATGCTCTGCACAAGCGGAAAATCATTCCTCCACCTGGCCTGGCTTGCGTTTGATTTAGCCAAGGTTGACGGGTGCGTATTTAGTTAATGATTTAATAATAATTACTTTTTACGATTCAGTCTCGTCACATTTAATTATAGAGAGGAGTGTGAGATTATTCTCAGCTCATGATCAGGATTGCATAGAGGAGTTGTTAGGTGGAGTGGCAGATTCCAATCGATGAAATTGGACGTAATTACGAGGATCCTTTGTTCGAGGCACCCCGCTCACCTGGCCAACGCTGGGTTGACAGGAGTCATGGCACCTAATGCTAGGATAGCGCCTCGTCTCGGGCTCTGAGTTTGAAGTTTGAATGCCAGTTCCATACATATATCTGATTCGACATTTGGAGGCGATGGAAAGATTTAGGGGCTTCATAATCATAATCATAAGTCATCAATATCTGATCCACAAACTTGTTTCCTTGTTTGATCGTTGCCCCACTAATCATACTT
>JAQFXZ010002127.1:0-10162 GCA_034694025.1 Ceratophysella scotica | reverse complement strand
CTGACGGGCTTCGATAGGCAAAGCAAATGTCCAAACTGGAGTCGAACCACGGAGGCTCTTCCATGGTAGACGTCCTTTTAGCAAATAGATTAACACGTAGCCCAGAGAATCGAAGTCATCGCGCTGATGGGCTTCGAATGGCATAGCAAATGCCCAAAATCTGGTGTCAAACCACGGAGGCTCTGTGAGGTCAGAAAATTCAAATCGGAGTCGAACTACGAATGCTCTTGCATGGTAGACGGCATTTCAGCAAACGCCGTAGTCAAAGCACGAATACAAATCGTTTGCCATAACAGACGTCCTTTCAACAAGTAGAGCAAGACGTGGCCCAGGGATTTGGCGTAATCGCGCCGACGGGTTTAGAAATAATCACGCCGTGTATTCCTTTTTAATTGAATTTAATACGACCGTGTCGAACCGACTTGATGAATTAGGTATGATGAGGTTGATAATTAAACGAATTTTCTTTGTTTCGTGCTCGGGACACCTGCGACTGTGCACATAGATTTGTAGATCCCTTTCTCAGTGTTTAGCCTCATGCTATCCGATTCGAATGCGGCTCAACTTTGACTGCAACCTCATGAAACAAAGTCAAGATAAAAAGATTGAAGAATAGCACATATATATTGTGAGTGACACATTGCTCACTCACGCACATTACTACACATTTCTCAGGATTTAACCCTACTGATTAATTCGGGGATATTATTCGCGAATTTACGTCACTCGCTAAAAACAACAGCATTGAGGTTTGCGAGGACAAACCGTCTATAGAAAGAGAAACACTGGCAGCACATGTTGAAAAGGCTGACGACTAAATTCTAATGTTTAAAGACCGGCGCTAACAATGTTAAAAACTCACTATTAGACATCAGACTTTGTAAGAGACACATTATGCATCTGTAAAACTTTGCTTAAGCTTCTTGTAAATTTTAAGAGTTTTTATGCAAAACTGGCCTAAGAGGATGGTAGAAAAACTGAAAAAAGTTATTAGTGCTCAATGTTGACTGAATTCAGGTAAAACTTTAGACCCTAATAACTTCTATCAATGATCAAAAATCAAAAAACTGTTACAAAAAGTTGTAGATTGGTTCTTTCTCAGTCGGCAGCACAAAATCCCGAGACTCTACGATCAATATTTTTGGAGGAGAGCTAGTTTTTCCAATCAGTGATTTTTCGTGGTTGTGGGAAGTTGGCCCTGTATCTCGCCAGAAAGAGTTGTGAGTGAGAGAGGAGAGCGAACTCCCCTTGCTAGCTTAGCATAGCCAACCCAAACGTCACCCAAGCATCAAAAATGTGCTAAAAAACAAGAAAAATGTGTTAAAGTGCGTAATTTTCACAAAAATGTTTTTAAATGTCCTAAACTCTCAAAAATGCGAAAAAAAATTGCCCATAACTTTTGTTTCTCGGACCCAAATGATCTGACTCGGATAGATCCGAAGTTTCATGCCACAGATGTTCAACATCAAAAAGATGTTTTCACACGCATTTCCGCGCTCTGGTTATAAGAAATGGTGGAATCGATAAGGACAATTGAGGATTAATAATTCTAATGCAAATACCATTTAAATTTTCTGATTACACATGAAATTAGTTATCCTTATCAAGGGGAAAGTCAACCACTTTCTCCTCCGCAAATGAAGCGTAGCATTTACATTGGCTCAGTCAATATAGGAAATTGAGTGTTTAGTTAGGCTTGCCTGTTTGTTTTGACTAATGCTCTCTATCTTGGCTTTCCACAATCAAGTGAGGCTCTCATACGAGAGAAGTTTCATCTCTCAAACAAGATTTCTTTCAGGTGGATGCTCCAAAACATTCAAACATGTGCCACTAAGCGGAGCCACTGAGTCTTGCCACGCTGGGCTGACGCTTTTTTCCCAAATCTTGGTTGTATTTTCGTGTGCATTCAATTTTAAGGGGGGGGGCGGATTTGTATTGGTTTAGTTAAATTAAGTCGAATTTGCCAATTGTTCGAATCATGGAAAATTTAGGCTTTTAAATTGTAAAAATTACGAAAGTGGAAAAAAAAGATCGAGTTTCAATATTTATGTCAAATCTCTATTGTTTTACAAGAAAAGTGAGTAGTTGTCATTTCAATGTCAAGTATCTAAGAGCGAATCGTACCTGTTTTTCGAGTATTCAAGTTTTACTAAATAATATGATCGATTGAGCAAAACTATAAAGCTGTAGGTATAATGAGCGATCAAAACTGAGGAAACCAGCTGAAAGCTGTAAACTATGCTACAAACATCTGTAAAGTATGAGCATATTTATGTATTTGTGCAGGAATATAAAATAGTCAGTTCAGTAATTAATGAACCATAAAATATCTACAACTGCAATAGGCTAAAGCAGAATTAAACGAGCCAATTTTTCTACAAGAAAATGAGACATGAAATCCTTTTATGTGGTACTCACCTGCGTTTGAGATAACTGCAGGGCAATTAATCAATTTAAATACAGGTAGGTTGCTTCACAGAATTTCAAATTGGTTTGACATTTATTGACGAGTGAAGTACACGGAGTGCAATTGATTGATTCAATTGATTCTTTGGCAATTTCTCAAGGAAGTAATTTAAGCTGGTCAAAGTCCCATTTTTGAAATTAGAGGATTCTGCATTTTGTTGGATACGGATAATTGGTATGACGCACGGTGTAAGATTTTTGTGATTCGTATTGTTTTGGGTAGTACGAGTATTTCCGGATATGTACAAGTTCAAGTGAGTGAATCATGCATCATGCAACCAGGTAGTCGAGATTTCAAAGCCTGTTTTAGACAAGCGGCAACCGGCAACTAACTAGTGAATCATTATTAAATAAATGCCAATTCGGTTGGCAACCACCTGGCGACTAGTCACCTGACATTCATTTGGATTAGCTTCAGTAACTCAATTACCTGGAAATTATAGAATTCTTGATAACTTTACCTAATTATTAAAATTCTACAAAATATTGAAGCCTTTTTTCTACTTTTTTTAAAATTTTGATGGCTTAACTCTATTCTTCCGACTCCGGGTCACTTTGGCAAAAACAGCGATATTTTGTGTGACTCTTAGTATTTTACTCGCTCAATTTTTTAACCCAGCCTAAGCTGACCTAACTGACATATATTTGGATTAGCTTCAGTAATTCGATTACCTTAAAATTAGCAAACATTCGTTAACTCTATCGAATAATTAAAATGTTAAGAATATTGAAACGTTTCTACATGTTTTTCAATTTTGAAGGGTTTATATTCTTACGATTTTGGGTCAGTTTGGTAAAACAGCGACTTTTTTGTGCTACTCGTAATATTATACTCGCACAAGTTTTTCAGCTAACCTAAGTTAGCCAAACCAAACCTAAATTAGCCAAAAATCTAGAATAACCTAGCCTGGCTAGTAACAGTTTTGATTTGCCTAATTGACTTTTGCCCCTCTTTATAACCCCAGGGTGGGTAGAATATTTGCCTCTAATTTGATAAATATCACAGTTTGGCAACACGGTTTGTCATAAAAATACTTGATTAATGGAAGTTTTGAATTTTTACCAATTTTTGAAGCTTATTAATGTAAATCATTTAATTCACAAGAAGTTACAGAAATATTGCCAAAATTAGAATAAGCTTGACACGGAGAATAATCCTGGGAATTGCTAATATTTAGCGAAACTATATAGGCTTAAAACACGGGGCCTCGTCATTTTTTGGACTATTGCTGCTTTTCCATTCCTTCATGCAAACGTAGTGCAATTTGTTGTATTTAATGCTATCTTTGTCCAAATTTACTTTAGAAATCGTAAAAGTGGTCCTTCCTGAGCTTCTAAAATCTGAAAAATAATCAAAACGGCTGTATTTCATTACATTTTCTATAAAACTTTACTACACCGTGCTGATTCTCTTTCTTGCGCTGTAGATTTTCAAGATAGTCTCGGAACTTTACTCCTCATTTCTTAAAATAATACATATTCCGAAACCTTGGAATCGTACCCATTTTAGGGGGAAAACTTGTTTTTTAAATGACAGAAAACTGTATCTGATGGACCAGAATAACAATAATATAGTGATAGCGATACGTACGTACTGGGTTTGTTTGGTACCTGCTGATTTCAAAATCGCAAGTCACTTTTTAAAAACATGTCACACTTCATCCAGGATTCAGGCCGATTCAAGACATAGATATTGGAAAGTTCCTGAATTTTAAATTCGTCAGAATGGCGTATATGGGATTTGTACTTTATATTTCGCAACTCAAAAAGCACCGCCAGTGTGTTTACGTTCGGCATTTGTTTTGAGCTGAAGGCAGAACGACACGCCTTCAGTAAACGCCAATACGAAGCCCGTAACTGACAAAAATCAAACTTCACTGAATCTATCAATATATTTCCCCAAGTGTGTAAACAATGCCTACCGTGTTTGGGAAAACCTGTTGCTTCCTTCACTGTTTCGGCCGAGATTCAAGTTTTAGTTGTGCAAATAATGAATTATTTATATTATTCTCAACGATTCCTTTCATTGACAATTGACGCGGAGGTTTTGTGCGTTACCTGTTTTTTTGTTCAGGTTTACAAATGGTTACAAAACTAACTCAGTGTGCCGCAAAATATAAACCGTCCTCATCACATTCATTTTTTTTTATCAAAGAACGTCAATGCCAGAATCTATTTAAATCATTTTGAGGACAATTTATTGAAATCTATAACTATGTTTTAAAACCTATGCTGTATTTGTTATTTTTCCACAAGTTTTGATTAATCTAAACCAAGTCGCATCCAATATGTTGCCTCCAGTTTTGCCTCCTTGAGTTGAAGTCTTTTTTGGTCTTCACGGCCAATGTCGCCTTCAACTACCGTTGTCATTGTTTAGGTGTGGGCTTTAATTGCAGTAAAGCTAGGTTAGGTTAGGTTATTGGTTATGTTGAGTTATTTCAGGTTAGGTTAGGTTAGGTTAGGTTAGGTTAGGTTAAGACAAAAATAAATCAAAATAATATAAGTCTGCGGCTTTCCAGAAAACCTAACTAAGTCAAATAATAGGAGAACGGAACTAAAAGGCGGAGGCAGCCCTGGAGGCGACATAGCATCATAGATGGGCAAAAGGCCCTCCGGCCCTCCGGAGGGCAAGGAGGGCCTTTTTTGCAAGAGGTTCGGAGGGCCTACTTTGGTCTGAGGGCCGGAGGGCCCGGAGGGCCTACTTTGTGTTCGCCTAATGCTAACGTAGAGGAAAAAGGCCTTCCGGCTCTCCGACCAAAAAAGGCCCACCGGAGGGCCGGAGGGCCGGAAGGCTATAAGGCGGAGGGCCGGAGGGCCTAACACGTGCCCATCTATGCATAACAAAGGGTTTTGGTTTACTATGAACGTTTGATTTACATACTGGTTGTCAGCAAGAATTTTTTCTCCTTTTAAATAATTCTATAAATTACTCGAAAAAAAGGAGCCCAGTAAATTTAAATAGTAACAAAAATATGAACGGTAGGAAGGAGCATTCGGATTCGGTCACATTTTCAAAACCGATGTGCGGCTGGTTTAAAAAGTTTTCAAAATTAAGAATAATTTAACCTCGAAAAATTTATCATTCGTGTTTTTTTAAATTGTAAGGCCTAAAAGGTAAATTTTATTGTTTTTTCTTTTGAAATATCGTTTCACTGATGCTGAGAACTTCGATTTTTGCATCTTTTTCAAATTAATAAATTACTTAAATGTTCATGCTTCAAATTTCTGAAAGTACAAAAATTGGTTACCCTTTTTAAAAAATATGAACTTCATCAGCTGTTTGGTCCAGGCATCAAATTTTCTCAAAAAATTGGGATATTATATTCACGCGAAAACCCTGTTTACATAAATGAATGGAACTTAGTTTAAATATTTTTCAGTGAGTTCAGTGAAATTGAAATCCGTTCCCATTAATTCCTTTAATAAATTTCATTCATGCTTTCAAACACTGTCTCAAGTAGCACTTCTGCAATCAAACAGATCTTTGCAAATCTTGAGTCTTGAGGTGTTGATCTCATTTTTCAAATTCCTATGAAAACGTGCATATAACATTTATTTGACTTTTGCTGTACTTGAGCCCTTATGAATGATACATTCAAACGACTTTATTCAGAAATACGCATATTGGAAGGACCTTGAGTTTGTTGCGGTAGTTTTGTGAATGGCAGAGGACACAGAATGGAATCAGCAAGTATCTTGTGAAACAATTAGAATTGCTAATAAGAAATCTCCTTTCAATCAAGATCCGGAGACACGCAGAATAAATATTTCCAAACCGGAATTTTCCTTTTACCCAAAATAATCATTTGTATTATATATGAGCCCTATATATCTTTAAAATTCCATTGAGATTAAAGTACGAGACTTCCCGTCTGGCCTCCTTATGTAGCATTGTATATGTATTGAATTTAAAATTGGGACGAAATACTCAGAATCCTAATTTTCATTTTCTGGCACATGTTGTTGTCTCAAAACTGAAACGGAAGCAGGTTATGTATGTTTGTAGTTGAGGCTGGGCATTTCAATACTACGCAATGTTTGCCAATTTGATATTTGGAGTGATGTCTGGGGCTACTACGCGTTTTATATAAAACAATAAAATTGTCTTGTTTACATCTTCCCAATTGACGCACATTGGGGAAATTTTTATTATTCAAGGATTAAATAGAATTATACAATACATAACGTTGTCCTGTACATTTGCAATTTCAACTGACACATGTACGATTCTATATACGGGTAGCAGGTATGGTAGATATACCACTTGGCATAGGCTTTAATTATCTTTTATACTGTAGCACTATAGCTTTCATCTTAATTATTTTCGGATTTTTTATTTGCAGGTTGAGGTCAATATTCGAATTAGCATTTAATTAATTTTTTTTTTAAATTAGCATTTCGTTGACATATGGACGGGGAATTTAGAGCAACACACAAGATTTGGATTTATTGATTTAGGAACTTAATATTTTGAACTTAAATTTAGGATTTTAATAATTCGGGTTAGATATTTTAGTGAATTAGGATTTTAATAGTTAAGACTGTATATTTAATGTATTAGAATTTTACTAATTTAAGTAAATATTTTACCTAGGTTAGGCACTTTAAAAAATTAGGATTTTAAAAGTTTAGGTTAGGTATTTTAATAAATTAGGATTTTAAAAGTTTAGGTTAGGTATTTTAACAAATTAGGATTTTTAGGTTAGTTTAGTTTAATAAATTAGAAATTATTTAAACAGTAATATCCTGAATCATAGCCTTTAGTTAGCATCACATAGGCCATAATTATAGGAAGGTGCAAAGTTTGATGATGACGAAGACTCGTTTGAACTGATTAAAAATACGAGTACCTATAGATACCAAAATATGAAAGTACGACGCTGAGCAAAGCCTCTGTTTCATCTAATATCAAAAGTGGATGGCTTCCTACGAATCCAATCCACACCTCTGCTACGCACTGACTTGAGAGTGACCATCAGGAAAGAAGTGAAAGCGTGTCAGACGAGACAGATCAAAACGATGAGTGTTTTTATAGCCAATTAGAACCAAGCCTTCTGTGAAGAGATGAGATGAAAACGTACAACCATAATTAATTTCCGAATTCACTCGTACGACGAAATTCAAGCACCAATTTCAAATGTAATCTTACATGTTTTTATAAGAATTACAAACAGCTCATTTGATTTATACTGGAAAGAGGAAGGCTGTATCAATAAATTGGTAAGACCTATATGTGCAGGAGTAATTTGGCAAATCTCATTGTGATGTAAGCATAAGCATATATGTCATATGCACAATTCTTCTCAAATGAAACGCGGAAAATGGTCAATTAAATAAAGTTTTAATCTATATACGTAAATATATTGAGAATAGAACTTCGGTACGATAATATTTTAAGGAAGTGGTTATTTATTTATTATGATTATTTGTTTTGTCATGTTGTTTACTCGCATATATTATTGTAGATCATGTACAGGGTACAGGGTGGATGCTTCTTAAAGAAAAAATCTGCAGCCTGGGCAAGAAAATTGACCAAATTCAAAATTATAAAAAAGACTAAGGGAAATTTAAGTATTTTTCAGATTTTAGAAGCTAATGAAAAATCCGTGCTAATTTTTTTGAAAATAACTTGTAAAAATTAACATTCTCAAATTGCAACTAGTAGGTAATAGTTCAAAAACTGGAAATTTCAACATTTCTAAAGGCAAGGTTTAAGTAAAACAAATTCGAACAAATGCTTCCGTTCTATAAATTACCTACAACAAAAAAAAGGAGCATCGCCGTTCTTTCTAGCTTTGGGAGCATTTCAAAAGATTTGAACAAAGTGTTAAACATCATTACCATAATGCTTCGCTGTCTCAAGGCTCATTTCAAAGGATATATAAGAAATAAAAATAAACAGCATCGCTGTGCTTCCAAATTTTTGAGGGCAATTTTAAAGGATTTGAACAAAATAGTACATCAAATTACCCTGCTTTCTAGCTTGGGGGTCAATTCAAAGGATTTGAGCAAAAGATTAAACAGAGTTGCCGTGCTTCCTTGCTTCGAGGGTCATTTCAAAAAGATTTGACCAAAAGAGTAAGCAGTATTTCCGTGCTTCATTACCTTGAGGGTCGTTTCAAAAATTCAATCGCATCTTCTAAATTGAAAATTGATGAAAACCTTAACAATTTGAGGAGATCCGCAAGGCTGGGCAAGATACAAGTATCTTGTAGATATGTATCTCAAGATACGTATCTTTACTACTAAAAGTATTTTGAGCTTTGTATCTTGTATATCTTGGCGAAGTGCAGTTGTATCTTGCACGGTATGTGAATTTGAACAATAAATTGTTATTTTGAGTATTTTAAGTACTTTTTAAGGTGTATCTTAGTACTTTTGTATCTTCAATATTGTGTCTTCATGACCAAAAGTATCCTGTACCTTGTATCTTTGTATGTTAAGGAAAGGCGTATCTTAAGTTTCTTGTATCTTTGTATCTTGGAGCAAAATTTCTACCTCTCAGATACATGTATCTCTAAGATACATTTTTGTGCATGATGGGTTACAGAAAATAGCAGCCTGCAATTAGAATCGGGGTACAAAATTGGGATTCGACGATGTCCTTGAAATTTGTATTGAAACATCTTTGACAAAAATGTTGGAGACAAAACATGAGTTGAAAAAAGTTGCTCAAATATTCTCCAGAAAGCAGTTTAATTTTGTCAGAATGGTCTTAAAAATTAAATCGATCCAAAAATATCTTCGATTAAACCCAGCCCAATTACTGCACGTCAAAGCGGCAATGTTGGACCGCCTGACGATCGTTTGTGAAAGGTAGTTTAATGTTAATTTATGATTTGTGCAGAGCCAGGTTGAATGGCGTGATGTGATTCTACTCCGACTCATTCTGCATCAACCGTCTACCGTATGGAAGAGATTCTCGGTGGATGATGTGAACGTCTTTCGACAATTGCCCAAAAGGGGATTTTCGCATTGCGACTTAAACCGACAGGTATGTTCTGGTTTATGACAGCGCTTCAGTCTTCTTTTAGTTTCTTTCAGCTTATGGGCATTCCTCTCCACTTCATGACTCCTTCCTACCTTGGAGCCAGAAATGAAACTGGCGCTCTGGTCTGGCAGCTTGACTTAGCTCAGCCTAGCCAGCTCTCCATTAAATCTATTTTACAACTTGAAGTAGGCGAAAAAGGAAATGCTATTTATTACACAGGGATTATATGCTTGATCTATTTAGAATAATTACTCTCAGAAACAATGTCGGGTACGCTACTCATTAAGTGCTTAAAGCAAACGCATAAATCTTCGTATTTTTTGTGCATTGCATAACTTTTAATATAGCATCGCAATGAAGCCTTCACCGTAACTTTACTGCACAATAAGTAGGTACTAACAATGTTTTGCAAAAACGAAGCAAATATTATTGTATCCTGTCTTAGCTCATGTTGCTGAAGCTTTGCGCTTTCAAAAGGTTGAACAACATCAACATTTACTTGAATTTGAATTTAAATCAATGCAAATCTTTGGCCGGATTCGACGTTTTCAATGACTTTATCGAATTCATATGTTATGGTTTTAAAATATTTTTTCCTTGCTACTCCGAGTTTACAACCAAACGACGCATAATGTGAAATCGCAACACTTGCAACTACCTATACAAAATAACAAATCTTGCTTGATACGGCATATGCGAAAAATG
>JAQFXZ010002126.1:0-10165 GCA_034694025.1 Ceratophysella scotica | reverse complement strand
TATTAAAATCCGCAAAAACAGAACATTTGATTTAGATTTTAAGGACTCGGATTCAAAAAACGAATTTATATTATATATTGTATATTTAAAAACTCGAACATAAACCGGATTCAAGTGATGTAGAGTTTTGAAGATAAATCGGATTTATTTGATTTTGAATTCAAAAACTCGGATTATAATCGAATATATTTGATTAAGGTGTTAAAAACTCGGATTCGAAGTGGATTTATTTGATTTAGATGCTAAAAGCTCGGATTTATTTGATCTAGATTTAAAAAATTGGATTTAAACGGAATTATTTGAGCTAGATTTTAGAAACGCGGATTTAAATCGGATTTATTTGATTTAGTTTTTAAAAATCGAATTTGAACCGGTTTTGTATGATTAATATTTTAAAATCTCGAGCTTAAATAGGATTTTTCTATTGAATAATTTATTTCATTAAAATTTTCGGAACTCGGATTTAACTCGGATTTAACTCGGATTTATTTGATTTAGCATTTAAGGACTCGAATATAATTCGGATTTATTAGATTTTGAGTTCAAAAACTCGGATTTGAATCGGATTTATTTGATTTCGATATTAAAGCTAGGATTTGAATCGGATTTATTTCATTTAGGTTTTAGACACTCTGATTTAAATGAAATTTATTTGATTTAGATTTTCAAAAGCTCGGATTTTTTTATTATTTAGGTGTTAAAAGCTCGGATTTAAACTGAATCTATTTGATTTCGATTTTTAAGACTCGAAATTAAATCGGATTTCTTCGATTTGGATATTAAAAACTCGAATTTAGATCGGATTTATTCGATATAGATTTTAAAACTTGGATTTTAGGCAAATTTATTTGATTTAGATTTTAAAAACTCGGATTTAAAAAGTCGATTTATTTGATATTATATTTTCAAAACTACTCCATTTAAATTTTGAAATCTGAGATTTCTTCATCCCTGATAAACTCCTGTTCCTGTCGCACTTCCACCCTCGAAAATCGATTCATGAATATGCGCGATAAAATATGTGACATGCGTTTGATCAACTCGGCGTGAGCACCAAGCACTACATTTTTAAACAAAGGGTATTTTAGCACTTAACTCACGTATTTTCTTTGGTCTTTCTTCTGACTAGACAAAAGTACGAGGAGCGAGATTTACATGCGAAATGCATGGAAGACCTGGGTTTAGTAGCTCTGGAGAAAGCTGATAATGTGACGCCGAGCCTGATGATTAGCTGCTGTCGTCGTCTTCTGTCTGACTCATCTCAGCTCGCTCCAATTCTTCGTGGTACCCACCTGTGGATTACGACATACTACTCGGTCCTCTCCGAAGGAGAGATCTGTATTCCCTGGAATTGGAAAGAAGCGGTGTAAACAGAACTGGACTCGTTATCCTCCTCACTCGGGGGAATCTCTCTCCAGTTTATCCTTATAGGTTTCCGCAATGTCTTCCCAAGAAATGATGATGGTTCGAGTTCAAGGACAGGTCAACTTTTTCGGAATGGAACGGAGGTTCATGCACGCAAAGTAATAAAATTCTCATATCCTAGCCTCATAAGCTTTGGAATTTAGAAAATTGAAAATAGTTGAAATTCGTAGAAAATCTAGTATTTTCACGATGCACAACGACATCTGCGTAAATGCTACAAAAACATGACCCGTTTATTTTTAATTTTGGTTTCAATGACTGATATGAAAAACCTGTCATTGCATTGAATTTGAATGCGTCACGTTTGGTCATTATTTTTTGTGCTGATACTGATACTTTCGAGAATCATTATTTTCCCTGAGATGTTGCAGAAACGACCGGATGCATGCGCAAGCCTCGTATTCAATTTCCTTTTCGAAGATACCGACACCGACTGTTCCTATCTATAAATAATCGAACGAACATCAGAAATAAGATTAGATTACTATTTTGTAGAAAAGTAGGACGAGATTTATCCGTAACAAAGAAATTCCTTTGTTATTCGTGTAGTATTAGTCCAATGAAATCTAGCCCTATTGCACACGATGCTTTCAACTTTGTAAAGACACTATGCAACGGAAGTAAAAATTCAAATTTCAAGTGCGCCAACAGCAACCATACGATACATCATGAACAGAACTGAAAATAGACAGAGAGTTTTTGCTTTGTATTCTTTTGCGAGTTAGTTTTTGAAATTCAATGCCTGCAAGAAAGAGTACCTGACATGAAATTCGGTATTTAAGATAAAATCCGAAAATTGTACCAACAGAGGACAATGTTTTGGCGAGTTCAAAGTAAATTTGCATGGAAAAATTAGGCCAAGTAGCAGCGTTAATTTATGAAGACACTTAAAACTTAGATTTTAAGGCATTCCCATTGTTTAAAAAATATCTCTGTTGCTAGGGCTATCCCTCCATGTCAATATGCTTATTTTTAGAACTTGTTTTCATAAAATTAGGTGCATATATTTATCAAATTCAAAAATCTGAAAGAATCTATTAAATTCTCCTATTAAATTCTCAATAAATCGTAATTATCGTATTTTCCAAAGCAATAAGCCCGCATGTGACGTTAGTGCCACGTGGTATTTCAAATAGCTGGATTTTTTGTATGAATTTCAAATTAAAAGAGCTGTACTCCTTCCTTATTGGTGTTATAAGCAAAACACGAAGGCAGACGAACTGTTAATCGCTATATATTTGCCAAGAGAAAGTATAAGGCGCTTAAATGTAGTTTTATTGGCAATTACTTCTTTTTTCTGTAATACGATACGACATATTGTATAGGACTAAATCTAAGTAGAGAAAGTAGCCTATTGTAGTAGTTAAGCCAAACCGAATGAGTGAGTATTAATCCCAACGAAATGAACTTTGTCGAATAAAGACGGAAGCTATTCTGGAGCTGGAGCTGTAGCACTGAGCTTACTTAATCTCCCACGTCACGAGTGCACACTTCATTCCCTTTGAGCGACTGGATTTCAATTCCAGCCCATTTTCCGCCTTCATTCTGGATTCCTGGCAGGGACTCTTGGAAATGAGACATTGTACTGGAAATGAAATCCTAATTGAAATGTTATATAAACTACTTCATCCACTTCCTTTAGTATCCATTTCATGCAGACTTTCAAGCGTCCAACTTTAGTCCGAAAAGAGTTTGATCTTGTTACAACCAGTTTGCTCGTTAGTTTTAGGGAAATAGTTCAGTGTTTTTGGGTATAGCGTTGAATTTGAGTTGCATGCAGTTCCAGTCATAATAAAAATGTTTTATGTTTTATGATGATCTTCTTCGGAAAGTATTTTATGACGGAGAAGTTCTGGCTCTGAGCATCATGCCATATGTCAATGATATACTGCACAGGGTGGATATGGATACACGCTGTTCCCTTTTAAATAAATCTGCAGCCCGAAAAACAAGGCTGAACACCTTTTAATTTTGTTTTTTTTAAACATAGTCTATTAATGCCGCGTTTAAATTTTGTTCGGATTTTAGTGGTTGATGGAGGGCTTTTTTATAATTGAATATTAATTAAGAATTAAGATTAATTAATAAGAAAATGAATGATTAAAAAATTAAAAAGCAACCATGATTTTTGACAAATGTTGGAGCCTCCTATATGAAGTTTCAGTTTTTCGTAAAATGTTGCCAGGACCAGCACGCATATTTTGAAAGCCTGCATGGTGCATGGGAATATTAGCAGTGTAATGCTTTCTTTTGGCTGACAACTTGTCACATTATGTAGCATATTTCGGCTCAGCTTAATCTAATTAGGAATATCACAGGTCTTTTTCGTAAACAAAATATGAAACAAATTCAAATTTTCATGATCGATTTCAAAGTACTAATGTATAAGGACATTTCCTCCATGTCAGCATAATGCTACGAGGAATTTTTCTAAATTTGAAAACGATTTTAAATCACTGCCTTAAAAAATTTGGGGGAAAGGCAAGACCATATCTTAAATCGCTATATTTTGCAATAAAACGAATCGCCAAGTCTCACGTTCATCCGAGCGGGCATGCATTTCTCAAAACAGGCCCAAAAATCGTTTTTTCAATCCTACCCACCCTGTATAGCCGCATATCTGATTCTTATTGTGCATATCTTGAAAGCAATAATATAACAACTGAACAACTGTGTCGGTAAAGGCTCTACGGTTCTGCAAAGTGTTTCGCAGCTGAAATTTTCGTCGTAGGTAGTTCTAAACGAATCGTCTGGAAAAGTCTTACCATATAAAACGGTAAGCTTTCAAGTGCACGCCGCACAAAAGTCTTGTGCTTTTTCCACATTTGTTCCCATACCGTTTGGTGCAATGCATATTCATGACGATGACTCGTGCAGAATGCGGTTGATGTCATGGGTTTCAGTGTGCAGGAGTGTGCAGGATGTGCAGGGGTCAAATCATAACATTGTAATGCAATGGACTTCTGAAATTAGGTGGCACGTTGCCTTAATTTTTTTTAGTACTTTTGAAGTATTTTAAAGATAATTAGCTCATTTTATAACTCTCAACTAATAACTTAATATGATCTGCTGGTGCACGGTGAGCTAAATAATTTGCCCCATTAAAATCGATTGGCACATCGGAGAAAACACTTGAAATATATTAATTACGTACTTTGTATCCACTCCACTTCACCCACACTAAATATGTATGTAGATTGTAGGTACTTGAAACAATGTAGCGTAGCTCGTAGCTACTCTGTATCATTCATTAATCATTAATTAACTCAGAGCCCATTATCATCAAAGGCGTATGCAACCACTTCAATGCAAACGATTGCCTTTGCCTATAGCAGCCTACTGCAGTCGTTCATGCACACGATTCACAAATCACGATTTCCCCTTGATTTATTTCTAGCCTTGGAGCGATTTATTCGCATTTCGAAGGAAAAGTCAAGTAGAATCCTATTAATGTTAAAATTCCATACTTTTTTGGCTATCTGTAATTCAGGAAAAATTTGTCTAGAATTCCGGATAAGAAATCTAAATGGAAAGCCAAATTGATCGCAATTTTTTAAATCTGAAAAGAACCGGATGAAATGCACAAAAAAATGAACAGGAAAAAATTAAATATAGGAAATTCCTGGTAATTAAGGAGCGGCTTATATAAACTGAAAAAATCAAAATATGCGCAAATATGCTCTAAAAATCTTAATCTATGCGACATAAGCATATAACAAACCTTAGTATAGCATTTTTGACAGATTTTAGCAGAAATATACAAAAATATGTCTAAAACTAAGAAATATGCAAATATGCCGTGAAACACTGCAATATGCGAAAATATGCAAATGAAAGAGAAGTTGGATCACATTGACATGACCTGTGGAGATCCATTTGCAAAGCTCTAGCGCTCTCAAGATAAAACATACAGAAATAAGCAGATCTAAGCCGTAAGCACAGCACGCATACAATATTTTGAGCGGTTTTTGTCAAATTTTAGCAGAAATATGCAAAAATATGCAAGTATTTGCCTAAAAATACAGAATATGCAAATATGAAGTAAAACACTGAACTATGCCAAAATATACAAAATACGCCACTATGGCATAAATGCTACGTTCTTTGATTTGTCTGAAATCTTAATACGACGGTTGTTGGCCTCTGATCTCACAATCAGCTTCAATTACATTCACAATATAAGACGATGAATGATTTATGAGGTTATTGCGATGTGCGATAAAACAAAACTCGAAATACATGGCAGAATAGTGCATATCATTCCGCTATGCTGACTTCTATGTACTCAAATACATACATAGTTGTCATGTGTGCAATTTGGCTAATCAAACATACCAATAGAGTAGAGCACTCAGTATCACACATTAATTCATCAGGGCTACGTGACGACTCTCATGGAGAAATTTTTTTGAACTTGACCTTCGCCCTCAGTTCTATCGCATTTGCTAAATGAAAAGCCTCAATTGTGTTAATCGAAATTTGTAAACTAATCGTTTTTATATGAATCAAGGAGTCAGACAGCCTAAATCAATCTAATGTTATCTATATTAAAATATTTAGAAAAATTACGGTAAAAATATAGACGCGGCACGACGACCCATGTTCAATGATAAGCTTCTCCATCATCATGTTACGCCTTTCAACAAAAACAGATTAGTGTGCAAAAATTTCTATTTTTATCTGCCAACTTGAGCTTGAGCTTTTAGTGGCAATAATGAGATTAAAAGAATCTACAAATAGCTGTTTCAACTCCATGTGAGACCTCTTCTGTTTAGATGAAAGGCGAGTTATAAATTCATCTTCAGAAGTTAAAATTGAATTTTTTAAACTTTTGCGAAGCGAGATTCAGAAGTTCGTATTCGCAGTTTGTCAGTCTTAGATTTGTGGTGGTTGAGTGAGCACAATAAAAGCTGACAGTTTAAAGTAAAAACCCAAAATGGTTATACAATTGGAAGCTAAATCGAACGGTTGTTTCGAGGAGACGGCCGTCTGTTCCGCGTCTTCCAGAAATGAACAAATCCAGAAAGTAATTAAACATGCTGCTACCGCTAAAACAAAAGAGGCAAAAACTGTTGAGAAGAAACCAATGTCTGTGGAAACAATCAACCCGTACATCCTCTCCTTCAAAGCCATGGAATATGCCGCACGTGGACCCGTTATTCTCCGGACACTTGAAATTGAACAAGAACTTTCCAAAGTATGTAATTTAATTTCCGATTTTAACAAGATATTGCAAATTCAAGTTTTTTAATTTTATTTTTCGGGCATATTCTTAGCTCGACAAGGCGTAAAATAAAGTAGATCACACTCCTCTCTAACTTAGATCCGAATAATTACTTTCAATATTTGAATTGTTGAAGTAGGCACTTCATATAGTTTATTGAAATTCAAGATTCCCTACGCCTACGAGCATCCGTTTTAATTCTCACAATTCTAGGGAATTAAGAAGCCGTTCACTGACGTTGTCAAGGCCAATCTGGGAGATGCACAAGCCATGGGCCAAAAACCAATCACATTTCTCAGACAGGTAATTCATTTATAATTTATTCACATGTAAAGAGCATTGGCGAAGAAGAATGGTATTAAAAAATATAAAATGGCTTGAGATAAATACAGGAGTCAAATGCATAAAGTGGTTTGCAGTAATAAATACTACAAGAACTTTCAAATAAAAAAGGATATCGCACCCGGTAGATGGCCCGGTGGAGACCAGTCTGATTCGACTGAAAATTGGCAAATGTGTGCCTCAGATCATTCTGAACAACTTTTGTAAAGGAATTAACCCGGATTTCGAATTAGTTTGGCCGTTAACGGCCGCCATCTTGAAGACACGAATTCCGTGGAGAACAGTCTGATCTGGCTGAAAATTGGTATACTTGTTCCTTAGATGATTTTGAACAACTTTTGTTTGGGACTTTTTTTCAAATTTTGGCTTGGTTTTACCGCTAACGGTCTCCACTTGATTTCCATTGTTAAAGGTGTAAAAGTGAAACTTGTTTCCAAACGTCTGTTGCGGTTCTACTCATCTGTTTTCTTGGAAAAGTTTCTGTGTCAATTCTCTCTCGAGATTCAATATGGCCTTCGGCTATCTTCCCTTTAGGCAGATGCATAAACAATAAAAACAAAAATTATCAATGCGACAGGTTGACGTTGACATGCTTTGTCTTTTTTTCCTGTCACAGCTCCTAGCTCTTGTCACCTGTCCAGAGTTAATGGAAGATTCAAAGATTCCAGAAGATGTTAAGTCGCGGGCTGTCAAGATCCTTAGTCAATGTAGAGGCACAACCATAGGTAAGCAATTTTGTTTGGAGAAGACGTTGATCGATTCTGTCTGTAAAAGTGCAGCTTTTCGTTAAACATCACTTAGAAGACTCATATTCTTCTGTCGTGACATGTTACAGACTGTGCTTGTCAGAAGTCGACACAATTCCGTTTAAAGTAAATTTAATGACAATCTTGTCCATCTCCAGGCTCATATACAGATTCCAGAGGTCTAGAATTGATTCGACAGCATGTGGCGGAATATATAATGAATCGAGATGGCGGAATTCCGTCCTCGCCCAACGACATTGTGCTCACGGCTGGAGCATCCGACGGAATTCGGGTTAGCATTACAAAATAATCATAATCATTTCCAACTTTCTGGATAGTTGAATGAGCAAACAAATCTGGAAGATCTTAAGAAGAAAACAGTGTTCTCTTTAATTATTTGTATCTGAGTTCAAGGAAATGTCTATCTCTGCCTTCTTGTTCAAAAGTTTTTCATCAATTAAAAATTATGCCCGAAACCCTTCTCCATGCATGCGTACAGTCTCTGATTTAGGTAAACTGGAATTATGAGGGCCCCAAAGTTTTGTGAATATAAATGATATGGAATTTGTATGAAGTTTCTTAGTATTTTGTGCTTTGCACCACAGAAATTAATATATTATCTCAGTGGGAAAAGTTTAAGTTGAGCTGGTAAAGTATTCAGAATGTACGTGTTTGTCTTTGGTTTTAGGCATGTCTCAAACTTTTAAAATCTGGTGACAGTGAGAGAAAGTCAGGCGTGATGACTCCTATTCCAGAGTACCCGCTCTACAATGCCACACTGGCTGAGTACGATATGCCGCAGGTTAGGCAGAATTTTTTGGAATTTTTTAGAGAATTTGATGTACGATGTACTTGGCTTAATTAACTGAACCTATTCAGATTGGGTATTACTTGGAAGAGTCTACTGGATGGGGTCTGAATATCACGGAATTGGAACGCAGTATTGAGAAGGCAAGGAAAACGTGTAACCCTCGAGCCATTGTGGTTATAAATCCCGGAAATCCTACAGGTAAAATGCATTTTTGGAGTCTTTCTCAGTCTCTCAGTAATGGTCAAAGGCTGATGGCAAAAACCGCGGAATCAAGAACCGCAAAATCATAATCCGCTAAACTAAATACCGCAGAAATTAAGTCGCTGTATACTAATAGACAAACGTACCAAGACAAAAAGCGGCATCACTTTAAACTGTTCCTATTGCTTGCTATGTTTGTCATGAGCTAAAAGGGAATTTGTTTCTGCAGTTTTTGTAATATTTTGGATGTATTTGGAAATTTTCACCCAAATTTGAACGGGCGTTTTGTAAAATTACGTAAATTCATGGTCAGCTTCAACATTCTCTATTTTCATATTTTGTTTCATATTTCCGTGGCGGTTTTGTATTTCCCAATTCTCACAAGCACGTCGTATTTTTGCAAGCCAAAAGCCAGAGTCACATGCCATATATTTTTCAAACCAATTAGCAACAATTTTATGCACCTTTTGGCGCTAAAAGTGTCCTTTCTTTGTGCCAAATAAATTGGACTAAGAATTTTTTCTATACACGAATATTTTGACACTTTCCGTTAATCAGGATTTGTTGTATTGTTTTGAGCAGTTCATATGCACTAATTATATGAAACTGTGGCATTTATTATCCGCAATTCACACCGTTTCAGGTAAAAAGCGCTGCATAAACACTGCGACACCAAAAAATGGGACACGAGAAGTTAAAATTGGTTAGGTTAAGTTAGGTTAGCTTAGATGTTTTTGTCTGGCTTGTTCCGATGTAGCGATTTTTGTTGTTGCGTTTTTTTGTTGTCGCGCTTTTTGTTATTGCGCTTTTTGGCTAGACCAATTTACACTGTCAGCTGCCATGTCGACATTTTAGGTTATAGTCAAGTCAATCTGCATGAATGGCATTGCAAATTGCGAGTGTACGAGTAAACAGAGGCACGCGACGAAAGTGCCGCAAGCCATTTGGAATTTAGAATGTTCAAATATTTCTGTATATATCCTATTTTAATAATAGTAGATTTTTTCGTTGTAGCGTAGTACGTTCATATTCTTCTTTTTTTCTGATTTCCGGACAAGTAAATCCTTTGAAAATATATTTTTAGTGCGTAGGTACATGGTTTATTGGTTCCATTATTGCTGTAGTAGCCTAAGGCAAAGACCACATGTTGTTAAGCTATTGTATCATGAACTGGTACATGTTATCCAATCCAATCATTGGCCCTTTGAAAAACTTGCTTTTATTCTTTATTACCCAGGTCAAGTACTGTCACGGAAGAACATCGAGGAAATAATTGAGTTTGCATATCGAGAGAACCTTGTGATATTTGCTGACGAGGTAAGACCAACAGCTCCTTTGTTCGTATGTGAACGAAATGGTCTCTGCGGGTTTTGTGCAAATACAATAGACAATTCCAAGAGAATCCTGATGAAGACT
>JAQFXZ010002125.1:0-10167 GCA_034694025.1 Ceratophysella scotica | reverse complement strand
ATAGCAATTATCCATTAGTTTCTCCAAGAAATAAGTACCTACATACATAACACCAGATATTCTTACATGCAGGAAATTATTAGATGTACAAGCATGACCATGACCACGACCATTCTCCTATGTCGTAACATTTCTGCATTGCTGTAGTTCGTGATCTTTGTGCTTGTTTGGTACGAACGCACATTCTGAGTCCGCCTTTTGTCGGAGTCGGATAGTCGGATGTGATCTGATGTCTGAAAGTCGCACATGTATCGATAGATAGGGATTGCGAAGAAAGTTAGGAGAAAGTCGGAGAGCGATAAAATATGTGGATTTTCAAAACTGAATGTTCAGGGGGGCAGGAATCAGAACTTGAAACATCGGGAATTCGGATCTGACATGTGACAGGACTGTCCAGTTGCTCAACTAGTCATCCACCGTAGCTGACGCACGAGTTGAGGAATGGCAGACGATGAGGAAGGTGACATTCGTTTTGTTTTGGAAGGTGCGTATTTTAATTTTTTTTCTATTTCTTTCTTTGCACTTTATCGTACGCTGTCCACGGTAGAGGTCACGCATTGAGATTGGATGTGATACTTAAATCTGTTTGTGCCATGTTTTAGTTTGTCCAGTATAATTTGAATTTGACAATTAACTTTAACCTATACTTCGACCCACCACATCTGACATCATATTAACGATGAATGTTCTTGCTAGTATGATATCTAGTCTAAAATGTCATGTTTTCGTTGCTCATAGTTGGTAGTTTGGTTTTAATTTAACCTTGCATTGCAGTGCCAGGAAAATCAGATGGAAATTCTGCTCCATGTTTGTCAAGTGATGACATCGGGATGGGGATCAACGTTTCGCAACCTGAAGAAGATTTAAGCTCAGTCTTGAACACATTCGGAGAGCATCCGAATGGAGTTCATACGGTAGTAGAACGCAGCACCACGGGGCATCCACCATTGTTGAAGGACAGACTCCCGATGGCCGATCCTCCTGATTTATACTCCAATTATTGGTCTCAAATAGTAGCAGAAAATGAAGAGGCGTTCCATCCAGAAGTTCAAATAAAATCCGAGCCTCCTGAATTTGATGACAGTAACGACGACAATTTTATGCTCCCAGAGGCCTATTCACCTTCATCTCCCCAAGTGATTTCTGTTCGACCTGAAGATCTTATTCAGATTAAAAGCAAACGACTCGTAATTCAAGTAGAGCGTTTATGCGGAAATATGATGAAACAGCTTTCTACGAAACGAAAAACCATCACCGTAGAAAAGCGTGGAAGAGGAAGACCAAGATCCACTCATCTCTTGAAACAAAAAATTGTGGTTAAGAAAGAATTAGACGGAGATTGTCTTCCATTTGAAACTGAATGGTTTGATGAGGGAAGTCTTTCCGAGGAAAATTGCAAGAAACGGAAGAAACCGACCAATACAGTTACACGTTCTTTGCCTTCCGGAAGAAAGCGAGGGCGACCCAAGAAGGTCACAAAAGATCTTGAAGATTCAAAGGATGAGAGGTCCGAGTCCGACTCAGAATTCAAGAAGTATGGGAAAAAGAGCAAGAAGTCATACAAGAGTCCTTCAAAAGATGGTGAAAGTACTGAAGGGTCACCAGTGAAGAAAAAATCCAAGAAAGCCCAGAATCAACAATCTAAACCCGAAGATCAGAACTCTGGGGAATTTGGTCCGTGCTCACTATGTCAGCTCAAGTTTCATACTGAAGAAGAGCTCAGCAGTCACACATGCCGCAAGTACTACCAACTGCCGAACAAACGGTGGCAGTGTGGACTGTGTCCGTCAAATCTCTCCTGCCAAAGAGGCATGCCAGTACATCTGCGAATACACACAGGTAAGACTCCTCTAAAGTTTGTCGGGCCAATTAATTTCCAATGAATAAGTTTCCACAAAAGCGATTTAATTTGTTTCAACAGGAGATAAGCCTTTCATTTGTAAATACGATGGTTGCGGAGAAGCTTTTGGAGATGTACGTCGGAGAAGATATCACGAAATGTCTAAAAAGCACGAGAATGTGCGCAAGAATGTCGGAGAAAATCCTCGACCTTACATTTGTGTAAGTTGATTTAATCTTTTACTCTGCAATTAGCTTCTGCTTGCCCGAGACGACTAATTTTACACTTCATTCCAGAAAACGTGTGGCAGAGGGTTTTCAAATGCTTCGAACCTCGCCAATCATCAACTGACACATGGAGAACCGAAGTTCTTCTGTACGGTAGACGGTTGTTCAAGAGGATTTTTCTGTAAAAATCGACTGAAGTATCATCTGCAGAAACATAATGGGTAAATGAAATTATGAAACCGACAGCTTTAAAAATTGTTCATAAAATGCTTCCTTTTAACTTTGCCTTAGGGAGAAGGTTCCTTGCCGTGTTTGTGGTGAAGGTGTTTTTATGGCAAAACGCAGTCAGCATGAAATACGTTGTCGTCGAAGAGCGGAAACCAAGACCGTTGATAAGCTCAAACCCTATCGAGAAGCTGCTGCTAAGTTTGTTCTTGAGGCTGAGCAGCAGAATGGAACTTTCATCTGTGTAATGTGTCATATGGAATTTGCAAGTGAAGCTGAGAGGACCGCACATGAACCTGATTGTTGTCGATTTTCAAAACTCGGGGACAATATTTGGAGATGTGGCGTTTGTGGGAAAGTGCGAGAAGTTTCCTTGGTTGTTTTCAAAGAGCACATGAAGTATCACACAGCTGCCCACAGATTTACCTGTCCTCATTGTCCCAAGTCGTTTCTGTATAAAAGTGACATGCTGCGTCACTCCAAATCTCATGATGGGATCAAGAATTTCGTGTGCCATACTTGCGGTGCTTCTTATACAACTAAGCAATTCTTTGCCGAGCATCTGATTGCCAAACATCCGGAAATTCCTGTCGAATCAGTTGTGGCGATAAAACGGAAAACAGGACAGGGTATGTCGCTATATTTTATGCATTTGATAATAAATTCATAAGTACTTAATGCTTGATTCATTTAAAAGGTCGTCTTCGGGATCGACTTCGAGTCGAACGACTTGGCGAAGGATACAAAAAACGAAACCGTGGCCCGAATCGTAAAAAGTCCGTCACGGAACTTATGAATTCAGCAAACAGCAATTCATCCAGTCAAGAAGAACCAATTGCTTCTCAACCTATTGTCCCACCCATTCAGTCCACTGTTCTGGAGTCTGTGAATATGACACCCTCTTTCTTCCAGCAGCCAATGTTTCCTCAACCTCAAGCATTCACAAATTATTCTGTGCTCCCTCCACATCTGGTTTCTCCGGATCCCCGAGACTGGTGGCAATGGCAATTTCAGACTCAAGGTCAAACTCAGGCTTATCAAGCCAATCAGGACCCGCCACAATCTTCTGCATATCCACAGCAGGTTGAAGCTCAAGTTCCAAATGAAAGGTAATTAAATTAAGGGCATACGTAGTATAAATGATAATAAATATTTAACAATTTAACTCATGGTTTACAGCTATATTCCATCGGGATCGGTATCGGCTACATCAGATAGTTTTCTTGATGAGTCTGGACCGAATGAAGCGGAAATGGGAGGAAAATTTGACGCAGCAGGCGCTGAGGTTGACATGGAGCCTGACATGGAATCCCTGCCCGGTGCCGATTGGGTGGACGATCTTGAAGATCCTTGGGACGCTGCACTACCGTCCATGAAGTTAACCTTTCTGCCGAAAATTAGAAAAGATCTCAGCCGAGTTTACCGTGTGCAATCCAATATTGTAAGCAGGACAGTCAGACGCAGACGAGGGCATCCCTATGAAACGCCGACCGAACCCGCTTCATCGACCAAGCCATCCGTATCCACTACAACTACAGCGACTGCCAAGAAGCCCAAACCTGAACAAGAAGCAGCTCCAGTCGCAAAATCGCCACCTAAAGAAGTATATCCGATTTCAGATCCATCCGGTCTATTTACTAAAGTTGGAATCAGAAAATGGCTGTGCTCTGGATGTCCAAAGTATGTTATTCCTCTCACAGAAGCTTGAATTGCGATCAGTTACAGTCGCACTAAAGCTTCTCAATTCTTCTATGTAGAACGTTCAAACGGAGGAGCCATGTTCGCTTGCATGCCAGGGTTCACAGTGGAGTTAAACCAGTGACGTAAGTTTTGATACAAGATTTACGTCTGTAAGTATCTGTATTACGAGAAGTGAATCTAATGAGTTCTATTTTTCCATTGAAGGTGTCCATATTGTCAAAAGACGTTTCGTCAGACTGCCACGTGAGTAGAATTATACGTAGAGCCTCGGATGCAATGTTTCATTTAGCTTATACTTAATATTTTATATTCTCATATTCCTATTTTTCATATTGCAGTTGTATAATTCACATTCGAACTCACACAAGTAAGTATTCCAATTTGCAATTTTGGTATTGCATGTTGCATTCGATAAGTGAGCGAAATCCTCAGGTATAATTAATACAATGTAACACTGCTATGGCTTTTTTTTTAGACGAGAAGCCTTATACGTGTCCAGTTTGCTTCACAAAGTTCCGGCACCAAGCATCCTTCTCGTACCACAAGAAAACTCACGGGGACTTGATTCACACGGTTCCGCAAATTCCCAAAGCCCCTGCTCTCTTTCCTGCAAAGTTAGTACAACTATACTAATTTGAATCTATAAGAAATTAAAATCAGACGTACTAACTCTGAGGCGGCTTTATTTGGGATTGGTATATTATAGCCAGCAAGCCAAGCGACCCAAACCACGCTGCGTGCCTGGATCACGAAAGCAACCTGAAACAGCTCCAGGTCGGGAGAGTAATGCGTTGAATCCTGAACCAGCGACAATGCAAGCTTCAACAACGTTGCCAGAACCCGCAGTGCATCCAGACGCTGTAGCGCTTCCACTGCAAAACCAAGAAACAGTACCTGTTTCTCTGAAACACAAGCGCTTTCCCAGAAACCAAAACCGAGTGAAGAATGCTTTGGCCAGAATTGACAAAGATTTGCCCTTTCGCTGTGAGATATGCATCCAAACGTTCGAGACGGATGACAAGTTGAAAGAACATGCTTGTCCGAAGTATCGTCCAGTCATGAAGGAGGACGGATTTGGAATGTGGCAATGTGCGGAGTGTCTTGAATTCCGGAGAGAGAGAAAGAGTATGCAGGATCATGTTGCACGACATTTCCCCGATCCTGACTCTCTTAAGACTATTGACTTCGAGAACGCTCATGTAGTCGAGTCTGAAAGAGGCGACTTAAGTACGGTGACATTTAAGTGCTGGTCTCGGAAGATGAAAGAAAAGCCTGCCGGTGAAAGGGTTGATGACCCGAATCCAGTGTCACGAAATACAGCCAATATAAAATGTGAGTTTAGAATTGTACAAATTCATATGACAAGTTATATTTACTATAATATTATGTATGCATTTCTGAAATCTCTAGTTCGGCGTCTAAAGTACATCTGTGACGTTGAAGATTGTCGAGAGAAATTCTCCGCCAAGAACGCTTTGATCAGACATAAGAGACGAGTTCATCCTGGTACTTTGAACTTTAAGTGCAGCATGTGCATCAAATCATTCAACTGCTTAACTGCCAGAAGTGTGCATGAAAGAAAGCATTTGAAACAGGTGATTGATATTAATTATATCACCATTTATGTACAAAATCATAACCCGGAACCAGCGAGAGGCATAATATTTTTCCATTTTCCAGGTATGGGTGGTTTGTGAAGTTTGCGGTTTTGAATTTTACGAAACTGCAAGTTTCCGACGGCACATGCAACGCCATCAAGACGGAAGTCCGACCTGGACATGCACAATTTGCTGCTTGGGGGTAACGACGAAACACGAGCTGGCTAAACATTGGGAGTCAGCTCATGGACAAAAACTAGAGAGAGTTCCCAGATCGAAGAAAGGAATTTCTATGGAAGAAGCTACAGCTGTTCCTGAACCGCCCGTGCCAAAATCAGAACCTGTATTGAATTTCAGTACGTTTCATCTGCTAAAACTGAAAATATTGTCAAAAATTAAATGTAGTATTCTATCAAATAACTCTAACTTTCATTTCAGAATGTGACTTTTGTGACATGGGCTTCATAAATGCACGTAATCGAAAACGCCATCGTCAGCAGGTTCACGAAGGAAAAGTGTTCACGTGCAGCTTCTGCTCAAAAATATATTTTTCGAAGTTGAATTGGGAAAATCATGAACGAAAACATCGACAGGGAGGTACTTTCTAATGACCTCTTGTCCTTATTTTGTCGTGCTCTAATTCTTGTGTCTCAATGAATTCTAGTCTGGAAATACTGTGAAATATGTGGGTTTGGACTCTGGGATCAACAAAACTACGACCGACACGTAGCTCGTCACTCAGATCCCAAACTGCCCAAAAGAAAGTGTCCCCTCTGCCCAATGGAACTCACTACAGTGAATGAGCTCCGGATGCACACCGAAGATCACGAAAAGAAAGAGAATCCCATGTCAAAGGATCGTGTCCCGGAATTTAAACTCAAAGTTGAACGCCAAATGAAAACAAAAAGCCAGCGACCAAAGCCTTCACGAAGGAAAACTATTGCTACCCGAAGACTTGCTAAAATGAAGCAGCAGTTAGCACGAAAGCGTCTGCCAGTAAACCCTGAACCTCGAGCAGCTTCTGAATCAGAATCTGAGCATGATCCTGAGGAAGTTGATTCTGACTTCTTAGCGGAAGAGTCTAACGAAATAGACTATGAACCCCAGATTCTCCGAGTGACACGCTCACGAATCTCGTACTCATAGTATTTTTTCGAACTATGTGAGTGAACTAGTTAATGTATAGCTTTCCTCTTTGGATTTCTCATTTCATTGCGGCTGATTCAATTTTGCAAATTTCTAATTCAACAGTAAGCACATTTCGAACACGCAAGTAGCAACTACTGTGATCTGTCATTAATACCGCGGAACCTGTTGGTTGAGTAAATGAATTTTGGTTACTTGAGTTTATTTTTCTTGCACATCCATTTTTACCAAAGTCAATGATTTCGAATACATAGTAAATACACTTGAAGACGAGGTGCAAGTTACAAACGATATTATTCATGACTTTGAATACTAATACAGGGTTTTCCTTCGAACAGAACGATGAACGATGTTTAAGCATTTTAATTTACGTAGTTTTCTAGACGTCTCATTTTCACTCATATTTCACATTAACCGCCGCCAAGCTACGTTTACCAACTAAACTAGCAACACAAATAAATAGTACATAGTTTTCTAAGTTGATGAATAGGTCAGACTACAAAGTTTGTACAGTGCACAAGTCAACCTTAAACCATTAATTAACAATCTAAGAACCTACTCAACACTAACCAAAGTATGTAAGGATACCTGCAGATATGATATTTTTGTTTGTTTTGTCTGATTACAAAATTAAGTATATCTAACCTCAGGCTTCAATTTGAACTTTAGGGTTACCCACTGAAACCTGACACTGCAATTAATTCCTAGAATGACGTAAGGAAAATCACGCTTCCAACGTTTTCTCCTGAAGACGCTGGTCAACTTCTCTTGACCATCACTAGTAGCTTAGTTTGTAGTTTGTATAATAGTATTTATTGTATTAATTAATCACAAAAATCATATCCTTCTGTTCCACACTCGGTGTGGCTACAGCTAACTCGTGTGTCAAGGCCCACGCGAAGTCACCTTTACGACAAAGTAGTTCAGAATGGCACGCTTCCTTCATCTCTCGAACTCGAATAATCATAATTGCGACTGGAATACTTTCTACGAGAATGACATCGATTCAAAAATAATGCATTAGTCTTAAGCGAAATCAATCGAGAACAACTCCTTTTGTTACCGACAACAATTTGCTTTGTACTATTTCCCTAATTGATAATTACACTTCCAAAGAAGATGAGAGAACTCGGAAAACGTATATTTGTATTCATAATGGGTCCCTTACAATCGTAGTGTGTATACTCAAGGAATGTGTAAACTCTACATTTAAGAATCGAGTATCTGCTACAAAACCGAAAGAAATGAATAATATTGCACTTTGAACGCAAATAAGACTCGCGAAGAACAAGAACTAGAGAAACCCATGTAGTAATTACCTCGAAATATAAATTATAGTACGTAGTTAAGTTCACGTATGTAAATGGGTTTGGAGGAATACTCGACTCGTCGGTGGTCGGTGTAGAGCCAGATGTCACCAAAACATGAGATGCATATGGCTAGAAATACTCAGTCAACATTGTCCTGGAAAATGAGTCGAACGAAACCAACTTGGCCTTCCAAAGGTGTGGCACAAAACGGACACTCGGCCTGAAATAATAAACAAGTCAATGAGTCAATGAGCCTCAAGACAGATTGTAATTTTAGCCTTGTTTGAGTCATGTACCTGTAACCCTTTGGTTCCATGCGGAATTGGCATATTTGCCCAGTACCTAAAAATTTAAACATAATTTAATACAGTATTTAGTGATTACTGTAGCACATTTTTTCAGAGTTCAAGTTCTGCAGAAAATGGAAACTTACGAGGCCGTCCTTTCTGAAGCCATGTGTCCACAAGGGTAGAACGCATGAGTAAGGGGTCCACAGTCTGTGTAGGCCGCAGGTTCATAGGACATGGAGAGCGCCACGAAAGGTCCGACAGAGGAGCATAATGGACAGGTTCTCTCCTTGGACTCGGCTCCTTTCAGATGACCCCACTCGTGAAGGCCTTGAACATGACCGCATCTGTTGATTCAAAAAGTAGGTTTGTTTTTAATTTTAACTAGAAGAATGTTCATTCATTAATGTCAGATTCGGCTATAAATCAATCATGAGACTGGGCTTGGCCTCACTTAAGATAAACGTAGGGTTCTCGATCCAGAGAGTTCGTTTTCCTTCCCACGACCAAAGTATTGAGTCCGACAGGACACTGCGGTCGTCCAGCGTTTACTTTGTCCAACATTACTTCTAAATCCCTCTTTATCTGAAGGAGAAATCAAAAACCAAGGTCAGACTTCACATTTTTTAGGTTTCAAGCATTTACTTTCAGTCAGTTTTAATTACCGGTGACATTTCGAGTCCTTGGGCAGACCGCCAGAGAAGCGTGACTCCGCAGAGGTCAATCATTGACCCGTCTTCTAGAATATTTGTCTCAGTCTCCATTTTCGTTCCTTTTTGCGGGGCAGAGCGGGACTCTCTCATTGTATAAAGGCCACCATTCACGGACACCTCTCGCCAAGGCAGAACCTTCGCGTTTCCACCCACAAACTGTCCCTTGAGATGCAGGAGCAGCACACCGTTCGTCGTAAGGCCATCAATCACACCAGACTCCTCCCATTTACTCGCCTTCTCCTACAAAACAAATCAGAATCCATATTAGTTTGATGATGTGGCAAAAATATTAAATTTTTGAGGGGCCAATATAATCTCAGGGTTTTAAAGTAAATGCATAACAGTGTACAAATGATTGAACATAATTACGTATGCCGAATTCATCATAAATCGCAACTGAGTGTGATCATATGCATCTTGGCTTCAAAGTGGTAAAATATTTAGATTAAGTTACTTATGAAACTAAAACTACAACAGAACTAATGAAATATGCTAATATAGTAAGAAATTATGCACACTCAGAATGAGTATTCAAATCCCCGAAACTTGCAAATCAGTGAATAGACTTTCATTAATTTCCCAAAAATTCACTCAAGCCCACCATTTAGAAAGGCATTTGTCACGTTTAATCCCATGGAGTGGGCGAGTTTACGAGCACTTACTTTACTTCCAAGTAATTAATTTCAGACTAAAGCAATCAGTTACACCAAGAAGAGCATTCAAGCATGAAGAAAAGGATTGAGTGATCACAAGAGCTAACAGCGCCTTTACACTCCACAACCACACAACAACTAATCCCATTCCCCATTATAATTCTGTCACGCGGCACGCGGGATCGATCTCTTTGGCTTCTGCCTATGTACTGAACATGCCAGGCTGTAGAATGTCTCCAAAGCACTCCCACTTGTATGCCATCCAATTCAACATCCAATCCTGAGTTCATTCAGTATTTCACCATGACGCAAATTAAGCTTGAAATGTGAAAATGACTTTTATTGGTATCTTCAATCTTCAAGGATTTTCCATTTACCGGATTTGCTGAGTGCTTTCCCGTAATCTCAATTCTGAGATGAGATCTATGAACCCTAATTCAGCTTTGATATTTGATATTCAAGAACCA
>JAQFXZ010002124.1:0-10169 GCA_034694025.1 Ceratophysella scotica | reverse complement strand
GAGAAAAGCCTCCTTGGCACCAAAGCTCGATATGAGAATGAAAGAGAAAAACTGGGTACTTCTAAAGGCACGGACCAAACGTAATCTAGTAGGTGCTGTACTGACTCATCCGTTGAGCCAAGCGTCTTGGAATTAAGTTCTATTGAAATATGAGTAAATTGGAGGGCTGGGCAAACTCATTTGATTTTGAAAATCAATGATTTGAAAATCATGATTTTTGTAATTTTAAGGATTTTGATTTTTTGATTTTGATTTTGAAGAAATGAGGTGATTTTGATTTTGTAGAAGTATCTATTTTGATCTTAAAAATCACGATTTTCAGCTAAATTTGACGATTTTAAATCACGATTTAATTTGAAAGTCACGATTTAAAATAGAAAATATCGTTGATTTTGATTTCATGCTTAATTTTGACGGCGAAAAGTGAGTGATTTTGATTTTGGGATTCTGAAAGCGAATTTTCCGTGATTTTGAAAATCATATTCTAATGATTTCGCCCAGGCCTGGAAATTGAAAGAAATTCTCAATTTTTTCGTGTTTTAGCTACCGATTTGTGGTCTGCAATGGGCCTAATGGTGGCCTCAGCAGCCGAGTGCTCTGCTAATCAATTGTAGTTCACTCGCTCCTCAAACATACATACCGATTTGTGAATAGGCACGTTTTTGAAGAAATACAAAATTTTCAGTGCATTAAATTGACAATAGTTGGTCCTTTGTCTTGCAACGTCGATAATTTTATATAAATTTAAAACTTAAAGCTGACATTTTTCAGTATTTATTTGTACTTAAATTGTCGTTTTGCTTGTCGCTGTAGGACAATATGCGTCCATGACAAAGTAACGATCATTTAAAAAAAATACTACTAAATCATTAAGAAATCAAATCCGAAATATTTTTTAAAAAATCTCTTTAATTTTTAAACTATTAAAAGGAGCTCGGCTGTTACGAATACGCGGCAAAGGAAGTCGAACGGGGAAAAATCGCTGACCAACCCTGCTCAATGTCTGGGTTTCAGGATGAATGTTGAATGTTGAACTCGTTCGGTTTTTCAGGATAGCCTCTTCAACTCTACGTTATGTCAGTCAAGCGGCCAAGAAAACCGTAGGTAAGTGTAAGTACGTTAATGATGTGACGACCAGACAGGTGCAGGCATCATATAAACCTCAAAAAATCATGAATATTTCATGAATCCTCGATCTTGATATTGAATTGTAATATGTAATATTCAAATTCGTATTCGGAGGTTACAAACCTCCAACTCCAACTGTATTCCTAATTCCTACTTGAGAGAGAGATACCTTGTAAGGACTGGCTAAGTGTCAATGAAATGCTTCTATTCCGGATGAAGTAATCAAAGGTTCAAGTTCAACTTTTCTTCCCTCAACACACGACGCATCATGCCATAACGATTCTCGGATTTAGTTAAATGAAGGCAACAATTTACTTCAGCTCAGGCATACATAATATACTTTATTATTGTTTATCACGAATTCAAAGAAAAAACAGCATGCGAAAGGAGCAATACCGTGGTTTACGATGGAAAACAAAAAAATAATAATCTCTATCGATATTCGGGTGGAGCTCAGATCCGAGACTTAAAAACTTGAGTATTTAATGTTTCCGTCCAATATTTCTTTGACCTCTACGATCTTGCTGTAGCGTACCTCACGCCCTACGTCCTTTTCAGATGGGGTCAGTTATTTTTAATGACAATCTACGGCTATTGAAGGGAGTCATGCCGACCAATAAGGAAGTAATTGCATAATGATCATGAACCCAGAACAATTCTTCCAAACGGGTTAAGTTGATTTGAGCGAAGGAAATCAACGAAGAGCCGAACATTATTGTGCCGGTGACAATAAACCATAACTCGTTAAACCGATGCCACGGAGCTCGGAGCTCTGCCTATCGTAAAATATAACTAATTTTGATTTACAGAACAGCTTGTTTTGCAAGAATTTAGCCAATTCGGAGATGAACTGGTTCAGGTCCTATTATTGAAGTAACATTTTTATAATGTCTAGGTGAAGCTTGTTATTTCGATCGAAACGGGTTAAATTGTTTGATCCCGTATCCCGTATATTTTTGTTTGTTGCTGATTCGAGTAACGTAGAATAAAAATAAACGGTCAAGGAAAATTCAAGCGTCATGCTATGTCGCCTCCAACGTTGCCTCTGCGTGTTCTTACATTTTCCCCATCAATTTGGTTAAACTGAACGCCGCTAACTTTAACTTTTCAATTTATGCTTGCTTAGACCTAACCTAACCTAGCATACCTTGAATTAAATCACGCTCCATGGGAGGCGAAAATAATCAAATTAGTTGAAGGTGACAATAGGTTTAAGCGCCTGGAGGCGACCCTGGAGGCAACATGGCATGGGAATTGGTTTACGTCAACGGAATAAATGGTTGAGGGTATCCCTACTGTAGTCGCCTCCAGTGTTGCCTCTCAGCGTCAAAGCCTATTGTCGCCTGCACTGCCAAAGTCGCCTTCAATTACCATTTTCGATGTTGCCTCCCATGGAGTGTAATTTAATTCAAGTTATGCTGGGTTAGTTTAGGTTAGGTTTAAGCCTAAGATAGATTGAATTAATTTAAGTATCCGGCGTGTCGATAAACGTAACCTTAATAATGGGGAAATGGATTGAGGCAACGCTGGAGGCGACATTGCAAGGGCTTGGTATACTTTAACCGAAGACAGAATACTTTGTTCAAACTGGAAAATATATACAATGCTAAGCAAGAAATTAAAACTTTTCCTTAGTCTCAAATCCAGAAAGGCTTATAAATTGCTCGAAAATCCTGAAATAATTTGAATTATTTAAATAATTAAATAAATTAGATACTTTTTTTGAACGCAATAATTATTCTAATTTGAAGAAATGCACTTAAAATGTGAATGAACGGCTCGGATAGTTTCAAAACGCTATATATGCCCATTCCAGTTGTTGACACTGAAGAAGAGTCGTAACATTTTTGTCAGGTCAAGTGTCAAGTTTGAATTAATAAACTCAACTCCCATAAATGTGTGGAATATTGCGCTAGAGAATTTAAAAAATGTGAATGGATTAGCATTCCTCTGCTTAACACTTGAAAGTACTTGAGGAGGAGAAACTGTGTCAGTAAAATCAGGTTTGCGTTATCAGCGTTAGTTTAATATTTCCAGTTTTCTGTAGAATAACGAGCTATGTATATAATCGTTAATATTTAACGATTGGATTTTAGTCATAGCACCCGAGATTATAATACACACGTACCCGTGCATTGCACATTCTGTAATCCGACCCACAAGAAGAGCAGACCTATTACTACTTTTCCTATTAAAACTTACAACTTTGCCATTAAATGATGACATTTGAAGGAATTTATAGTATACGGCTGAGAGATATCGCATCAATAATGTTTTTAATACGAGTATTCAACCTATCGTAGAATTCATTACAGCGACGAGTGAATTTGAAGATGTGGCTTTATTCTACCGAAACGGGAGCGTAATAAACTTCGAAACTCGAAATGAAATGAAACCTGCTTGAAGACAATAATGGTGACATGAGGCCATAATTTTATGTATCGAGTTTATTGCATAATATTTGGACTTAAGTAAGACCCGAAGGTGCTCAGTTCAGTGAATGATGTACTAGTAGAAGGGTGATTTGGTTTAATCGTAAAATATGGACTCAGGAGACACGAAACTGAAATACAATGTGCGTTCTGTGTTTAATGGCTTTTAAAAATACACTGAGTTCTTGAGCGTTAATATTTAGAATAGCGATTAATCGCTATGTCGCCGCTCCACCTTCGGAGACGTCTTTTTACATTTCTTCATTGGCTGAGTCGTTGCAGCATTGCACCAAGCTTCAATTTTTTAGATTTCTTGTGAACTTGAGCCAAACCTAACCTAACCTAAACTAAACTAACCCAACCTATCATAACTTGAAACACATCACACTCCATGGAAGGTAACAATTGGCAATAAGGTAATTGAAGGTGACAATGGCCGTGCAGACGAAAATAGGCTCCAACGCTGGAAGGCAACGCTGGAGGCGACATTCTAAGGGGCTCGGCTTACCTCAACCAAAATCTCACTATAAAAAATCGTTTTTGCGTGAGAAATTTAGTTTAAAACATGAAATACTTGAAAATTTTCACATTCTGAACTGCCGAAAATGTTGAAATTATCAAAACATCCGGAAGCACACCTGTAAAAGCTTTTTCAGCGACAAAATCCACGAGTCAGAAACATGCTTCAAGAAATTAAAATACGAAAAAGGCACGAAATTTTAACACCAAAGCATTTTTGAATCTTTTATGAAACGAAGAAAGTGTTATGCCTACGCGTTATTCTTTCCAGGTGTTAAATATTTTGACCAAACGCTGCACTTCTGTACAAACTTTGCCAATAGTTTAATTTTGTCACACGCGGTATACAATTAAGATGTTAATTTTAAAATGAAATGGAATTTCTCAGGTTTCCTACGTTTTGACATCTCCGTCTTCGTGTACGTTTCCTGGAATTTGCATTATTCGCCGTGTCTCTGTCTTCCATATTTTGCGTGTGGGAAAAATGACAAAAGATTATGAAAGGTTCAAAAAATGGAAGAAGGAGCATGTTGCATACTTAATTCCTAGACTGTACTTTTTATTACCCACTCGAGGAACCTCCTGTACGTGATCTCTAGCCCAGACCTGCCTTCTCAATTACCGCACTCTCCCGAGTTCAACGTTTTGAGTTTATTATTCGAAAAAATATTATTGTCTCCGCATCCTGTATTAATATAGATATGCTTGACTCTCTCCTCAACATGCATACCTGTTTTTTGACCAAGAACAATGTAGAAAAGACGGTAGTATAGTAATTGCACGGTTTCTCAGTTAATAAACTTAAGGGCTTGAGCTCGAGTGGAAAATTGTTGTAAGTAAACTCCGGCCAGGATATCATGTGTATTGATCTTCTTTGAACCAGAGTAACAAGTAGCTTCTGCCCTTTTTTTTGCTTCTTCCAACCCAATTGCATGTCATTGTTATTTCACTCGAAGAGGGAAAAAAGTCAATTGCGATTGGAAGTTAAATTGAAAAAAAATTAATCAAAACGTGCGATGTGAAACATTCCAATAGGTTCTGGGATATTGATCGGGTAAATTGAACCATTCATGCAGGTTAGGTCGGATTCAAAGGAAACACGTAGTAGTAGCGTAGTACCAGCGTCTTGTTACGTTGCTTAATTTTACAGCAGTTCATGTAAACGCAATTACAATTACAAACGCATGCATCCATTTTTTTTCGTCATACAAAACAAACGCACTAGATAGTTTATATCACTCTTGCATTTACCAGATTATTTTTTTAATAATTAAGTTTAGACTTCGTATGAGAAACCATATTTTTTCGGGGACTCGCTGTAGAATTTTTGATTTAAAGTTTCAACAATTCACATCCACCTGGCTAAATAACCAATTGTCATTGTGTAAATTTTTGTATATTTCGATGTTTTCCTAGTTCTGATGCATATTTTCGGATTTTTCACACATATTTCTACATATTTACTGCATATTTTGGGTGTTTTAAACATATTTCTGCACTAATACTGTATATTTTGACGATTTCTAAAGCTAATTAGCTATTTTCTCTTTTTTCTATTTCAGCAGCTCAGCTCACTGCAAACTCTTTTTTGCAAAAAAAATTTGCTGTTGGCCACACTTTGTCTTGATTCCAAAATTTTCGCGGCTTGATTTTTTTGGATTCTTCACTGCAATTTTTGCATTTTAACAACTTACCTGAATGGAATTTGTGCAAATCATTTAATTTTTCGAAACTAAAATTCGTATTTTGGTGTAAACTTTTTTGTAACATATTTTAGAGCATATTTTGGCATTTTTTTGCAGATTTTAATGCAAATTTGATTTGGAAACTTTTTATAGTGCATACGATAGCCTAAACCTAATATGACAAATTTGGCAGTCAACTCGGGCACGCTGAGGCTGACGCTTATTTTGACTGTCGCCTCCCACGCAGTTTGATTAATTTGTGTTAGGTTCGAATTACGTAACCAGAAAACATTAAAAAGTGCGAAAAAATTCAGACACGTGTGTGTAGCTCTTACAGCTTTTGGTATAAAGTTCAATCCTTCAAATAATTTATGAATTCTTGCTAATGCCGGAAATACTGCCTGTCTGTCAAAATGTGTATGTAATTTCTAAATAAGGAATTTGGGGATACGGGAGTTGAAGCAGTGTGCTTCCTATTAGTGGCTGTTGGAAGGACTGCGAACTCAGCGGATTCCTATTATCGAAAGACTGGATGGTTCATTAGACTTGAATAGAATTTACTTTTCCTTCAAGTCACATGGATTGAGTTGACGGATGAACTGAAGTCTTCACACACATTACCTGATTATTGTCATGATTCATGAGGAATAACGAAAGGGATTCCGTACAGTGGGAATAAAAGACCCCAAAGTTCAATGAATATGTGTAGGACTAAATAAGGAGAGTCCGTGAGTGATTTAGGGATTTTTGATTGTTAACTTCTTCTACCTAGACTCACAGGAAAATGCTCGGACTAAAAGGAATTCAATCTCTAATCTCTCAAGGTTTGGCTTCTAGGGTTTAGTTTAACGCTTTTTTGAGTAAGGTTGTATATTTTATTAATATGTACACCGGTATTTTATGGAATGCTATTTTTGCATGTGTACTTACAGGTATTTTTGAGTTTAGTGTTTCGAAACTGGTAAAACCAGTGAACGGTTTGCAGCTGATGACTAATAATTTGTCACATCATTGCAAACCGGAAATTAGCCTAAAATTAAGATATGCGAGTTATTTAGATTTATTATAGTGTCTGAGGTTTTTCCTAAGTTAGGATTTGCAGACCTTGTTTGATATTTCGGAAAATTTCATTATATCCTTTAAAAGTGAACTTTTTTTAAAATAAAAAGTCAGCTGTAAGATTAAAAAACTTTCATTGTTATTAATTCTCACAACTTCGAGCGTTTCTAAATTCGCTACATTAAATTAAGCTAGAATAAATTGTGCGGCCTGATCAATTTTGAAAACGATTTCCAACATTTCAGATCCAAATATCTACAATCTTTAGTTAAAATCAATAATATTTTCTTTTTTTTTTAAACTTGGCTAAACATTAAAAATCTAGTTTTTTAGGATCTAAAACCGCTCAGTTCTTAATATCACGATTTTAATCATTTTAAGGAAATTGAAATGAATTGTGCAAATGAAATTCAGTTAGGCTGTACAGTAGGTATTGCTTTATGTTCATTGACTAAACTTTTTCAGACTTAGAATTTCAGGACTTAATCTTAATCCCAATTTTTGGTATCATAATTTCTTAAAACGGTCTTAAATTCAAATTAGGTCATTTCATTTTTTTTTAACTTCTCTATCTTTAATGCCACATTTTTGAGGAATTTTCAAAAGTCCTTAGGTTCAAGTATTTTGAATTAAATTAGATTTAAACCGTGTTGGTGGTTTTCAATTGTTTCAAGTTTTTCAAAATTAGGGTTTTAAAGATCATCTTCACGCTTTGGCAAATTATTGCTCCCAAATTTTAAAAACTGATCAAAAATATGATTTTATAACTAAGTACAAATCTTTGCATCATTTTTCTCAGCATATTTAATTTATAATATTAATAAACGTACAGTACAGGAGATTTTCACAGAACCCGAACCCGACGCTTGCTGATCTCACCCAAGGAGAGAGTATGAGTAAACACATGTGAAATGGCCATTTCCCAAATACCAATATGAAGATTTGGTATATAATGAAAAGCTGTTATGTAAATGCTTACTTAGGCTAAAGCGAACATACCGTATTGTTGTATTCCCTTGAGTGAGGCTGAAGCAGAAGATGAGTCGCTCATTTATTACTTCCGCGTCCGAAGGCTTGTCGTAGTAGGTGGAAAAGGTGTGAGCTCATGAGAGGTGACATGTGACATGGGACGAGTGAGCAAGCACAACCGAATGCCCTAGACCTCTGACTTCACACCACAACAGAGATCAACACAGTATTATGCAGACACGATGTGGAACAAAAGAAACGAGTCTTCAATGCACTTTGGCTTTTGGCTCCGGCTCAGCGGCTTACGCTCACCGCAAACTTTAACCACAATTAGTCTGAGAAATGACTCTGGTTCTTCTATTGTAGCTTATCTTAATACCCTGATTACCCACTTCTCCTCACTGAACAACACAACACGACCCTTCTGCAAAACAACACTTTGGCCCAATATCAATTCAATTCTTCCGTCTCAAGTTCACAATGCGACTGGTCAGGGTTTGGCAAAACCTCAACGAATGGTTTCGATTCGTCAAAATTAAGGATCTGTCATGACATCAAAAATCAATGAATGTTTGATGTCGAGATTGAGATTAGGTAACCGAAAGCATATTGATTTGCGGATCGAACAGGATTTTCGTATTTTTTGCAATAACTTTTTTTTCTAGAGGCAAGAAATGTAAATGTGTAAAAAAAATCTCAGAACAATATTTATACTTATGTCAAGGTTAAGTCAGTAATTTTGAAAATCATTTACAATTTTTAAACAAGAATTAGCATTGAATTTACGAGGAAAATTGAAACAAATTTGCATGAAAAATAAAAAATAAATGTGTTATTTTAATATTTGGTCAAGTACCAAATTTTTGGGTGAAAATTAAAGAAAAGAATCGTTCAACCCGAACGACATTTTGTGAAATCGTGCATGACAATTTGTATTGTGTAGTGTTATTTTTATGGGAGACAACTTATCACATTTTAGTTAGGTTAGGTTTTACCTAAACGTGCAATTTTATGCGACAAGTGATCAGCCATAAGTAAACAATACATTGTAAAAATTCCCATTTACGATTTCAAAATATTTACCAGCAATGTCACACAAAAACTGCCAAATTGCGTAAACATTGAAATTTTGATATTTTGGAGTCTGAATAAAGTAAAATCAATGAATTTACTGACAAAGATTTTAGTAGGTTGAAAAAAATATTTTTAACATGAAACACTTCAAAAATGAACGATTTAGTTGAAAATTATGACTAAGCCAAAAAGATTTCCGCCTTATTTTAAATTTAAGATACAAGTCGGAACTAAGAAAATCAAAAAAAAAAATACTCCGGAATTAAAAAAAAAAGATTTTGATATTTTAGCCAAAGCCTGCATCAGTTACCAGGAACCACTAAAGATTCACTCACCAGCTTAACTCAAAAAACTGGAAATTAGCGGATGAAACCATTTATTTAGCGGTCAGAGACAAACTGGAGTTATCCAGTGTAGTTGAAACTAGGGCATCCAAAATCGAACATGATTCTCAAAACCGGTTAATGATTAATCGTCCAAAATGGTCTCCGATTAATCGGTTAAAACTCGAGTTTTTTAAACAATATTTTTAAACCCTTCTATAAGCAAAACCGCATATGATTTCACATATATTTTGAATAAAAATGAAATAAAGGAAAATACAGAAACGATACGTAAACTCAGGCGTTTTGCTAAACTATCATTTAACATTTGAGAATAGGATATGAGATGATAACATGATAACCGTTTGATGAAAATTAATCGTTTTCCTCGCTCGCGATGAAAATCGTAGCAGAAAGACTGGCACGTCATCCCTACGAGTATTTGAAAAATTATTACAAAATAGATCAAAAGTTAGTACGAAAGCTACTTGAATCTAATATAATTAATCGAAAGCTAATGACAAGGAGCTAAAAAGCGTTATGGTATTTTCTTGAATACGTTACGAATTATAACGAATGGGAATTTAGTGAGAATCCTTCAATGCTATTCAGTTCCAAAACTCTTAACCCTTCCCATCTATCTTTTGTATCTTGCAATAATTTAATTGTCATAATTCTTTAATAATTTTATCCTAATTCTTCCTACCTGTACTTTACATATGCAATTTTATGCAAAAACTTGACCCCTAAAAGCTAACTAATTAAAAAACTAATTGCGTTTTAGATTATGTAATATTGGGATATTAATTCGATAAAAATAAGTTCAAAAAATGTTATTGACGTAAATTAATCCAACTTAGCTTGGCATCACGATATAAATCCCATTGATGGGTAGTCATTTTGCGATTATGCGACAATTGGGCGGGGACAATTGCCCGGGCGACAATTGCGCGGGGACAATTGCCCAGGCGACAATTGCC